>LD348802.1:0-49422 GCA_001465055.1 Ptychodera flava | reverse complement strand
CAGATGTTGTAATCACCATCCACAGTGGAAGGCATTTCACCATCTGTAACTAACTTAAGTGCTGTTTACATTAGAATGATAACACTCATGGCATTAATTAAAAATTCCCCAAGGTTGTAAATATATTTCCTGTGATCTGGCGTTATGTAATACCAAGGGATGGAACATTTGATATTCAGAAGGGGGTAGGGTCTAGAAGATTGATGAGGTAGCATTACTTTTGTACCAGATCCCTTGTACATTTTTTTACTCACTCCCACCTTTTCTTCTTATCAAACCTTCTCTGTCTATTTTTGTTGTTGACATTTGCTTATGTATTTAGGATCTGCCTGTCCTATTGCTATAGAAGTTGATATGCATGTTCCTAAAGATGACCTCCAGTACCTAAGTTGGAGACCTTATTTGCTTTTGTCATTCTTGTTTTTCCTGGTTTAAATATTTCTCGAATGGACCAATTCAAACCAAATGTGAGCACACTGTCCTTGACGGTATTTTTAGTTGATAAGAATATTTTAACTCACAGGAAATAGCATACTAGAGTCACAATTGTCATTGTGATAATTGTCATTGATTTTAATTTTTTGCGTTTCCAAGGAGCAAGAGTCCGGGAGATGATTCCAAAAACGACACGTCGTCAACTTCATCGTGGAGGACCAACTCCCCGCTGAGAATATCGCCAAGCAGGATGCGGAAAACTAGGCACCGACGTAGCAGTAGTTACGGACGAACCGTGCCAAAAAGCGTTACGATAAAGGGACCTGTTAGCCCAAACAAAGAGGCTTTGCACAATGAACTATTGCAGAAGACGCAAGGCATTGTGGTGCAGGACATCGAGAATCTGAAAAATGTGGAACTTGAAAGACTTCAGGATTCTGAGAGCGAAGGATCCACGACGTCTCCACAGAAAAGCAAAGGCCCGGGCAGCGCTGTGCGTAGAACTGAAATACCGTACGGACGGCAACGGAGTGTGGAGACGCAGACAACATGCAAGCAAACATGTCCGGTTCACAATGTGTCGCACACGCTCACGAACCAGCCTCAGGGATTCGACAATCACATGGAAGTGAACAGCAATACAACCAGCAAGCCCTCTGTGCACATGCTCAATGGGAATCACCAGAACATGGACTTGTATATAGGGGAGAAATTAGCCAGGTGTCACAGCGGAGGCAGTCCCATCCGCCGCAAAGCGCCGGGGATGGCCCTCCAGCACTATCAGCAAAAATCTTCCATTAAAATGCCAGACAGGAAGAGGTTACAGAAGCTTCAACATCCAAAGAATGTAAGAAATTAAACTCTTTTGAACTCGCCAAACAATTCAGTAGGTTTAGAATTGAAACTTTGGGAGTTGTAAGAGTTCATACGAAAGAGTGATGTAGTAGCCATCCGTTTTATTATTTATATTATATTTTGCATAAGTTAATCTATTTTATGTTAGAGCATGCCCCCACTCCTTCAGCCAATCTTCTTTTTGTTTTCTGTATCAGTGGTTGAGAGAGTGGCGAATGTTTTCTCCTTCTAGTTGTATGTAAAAGTAGTAACTTAACTGTAAAAGATAATTTTTGCATATTTAAATATATATGTAAATTAGATCACTCCAAATATGGCAGCACTCATCATGTCAGCATATGTACATAAGGTCATTCTCCAAATATAGCAATGCTCATCATGTAATCAGTTTCTTTGTCTTGACCTTTCATCCTCACCTTTTTTTTCTTCTTCATGTTTGCTCTCTTGCTTATTCTGAGTCATGTCACACCTGTTCAAAGACTCTTTTATCTTGAATAAATATCCCTTACCTGTGTATATACTGAATCTCAATTGTCTTTTGAATGTTGTATACTGGAGTAGTTGACAGGATGCCAAGTCCGAGCAACCTTGAAGTAGCTGTTTGCGTGATCTTCAATTCTGTGTTGCACCATCAACTTGTCAGTGCGGAGCGTGTTGACACACAACACTCCGATTGATGACTTTTTCACTTAGCATTCCACTGAAGTGTAAATATTGAAACTGTGTGAATGAAATGCGATAAAACTGTTATTTTTAGCCAATTCTTGTGACTCCATTCTGCTGTTGCCATGTTTTCTCGGTATTTTGCTCTCTCGCTATTAATAAAATCACAAACACAAGAATGTACTTCGCATAGTTCTCAGAGTGATTGTAACTGTCACAGAAAGAATGCCAAAGTTAATCACAGTCTATAATATTTGATTCAGATTCCGTTTCCCTTCATTGCTGACATTTCACACGCAGTCACATACCTCTCCCAGACCTATGTGTAAAATTGTTGTGTTTTTTGTTATTTTGCTTTTATGTTCTTGTTTCTTGTCAAGTCAGCTGTAATGTAACATGCTACACCATTGTCTCTTGTCATTTTGCTCTTTCTGCCCCCTACCTCACCACACGCATATACCTCTACAAACGTTTTGTGCTGTTATATTCACTGTTCACAGTATCCATAAAGGCACTGTGGGTGGTGCTCTGATGACCAATAGGGCAGAATTTCTCCACAAGCAGATCAAACACAGTAATACCAGCATAAATTGGCTAAAACATGAAAGCAGTGTATATCTATTCAGTGATTTTGTGATAGACAGTACCTGGATAAATTTTAGCAGGGTTGCCCTGCTATGTTACCTTGATTCTTCTGGGTCTGTCAATGCATTCGTAGTAGCGGACAACAGAAATGGTACCTAGATTTCCCTGTGTATTCTCATACTACGGCAAAGGCACTGTCGCTATTCAATATCAAAGCAACCAAATTTTTAAAAAAATTATGTACACAGGTTTGTAGGAATAAAATTATATGCCGACAGAGTTCAAAAATGTATGCGATAGTACTGAACAACAATGTCACTTTTGCAGGTGATGTCTGTCGGTTGGAGCGATGGCGACGGCGATGTCAGTGAGAGTAGTGAAAACGACGATGATTTCACAGATAGGTAAATAGGACTAACCTTCAACTCATCCTCAGAAACAGTGTAAACCTTTCTTTTAAATTTTAAAAAGCAAGTTGGATTTACCTATAGGAGACCGAGACAGACATGCAAATAACCTTGTGCCATCCAGCGTACTATCATGAATTACTGTCAGAGACAATAAGAAGCTTAGCTGTACATATACTTGTAGAACACCTACATTATCTGCATATGCAGCATTTCAGAGTATTCAATGACATGTTGAATACAGGAAATCTGTCTAAACTGAACCATTCAGGGTCTCAGAAAATTGTTCAGTTTTGAGAGGTGTTTGGATTATAGAGGACATTTGAACATAGAGTTCTGTTGGAATGGGACTTTGAAAAGGGTTCAGTTCAGACAGGTTTCAAGTTTAGACAGGGTTCAGTTTAGACGGGTTTCACCGTATATTATATCTGTTACAACGGCATATTTCATGAAACGTTTCAGAAAGTATGGATGATAGTGCACCGTCCGTTATCTGAAGTCAAATAGCGCCCAGTACACTTGAATTTAACTTAATTTTGTCAATGAGGGGAAACGACAGTTAATGTCAGCAAAATCTAATTCACCACGAGTGCAGTACACCTCCCTGTTGAATACTTGAGATGGCTCGCTATCCAGATTTACAGAGTAAAATGTATGCTCAAGCAAAAATGGTCTTCATAAGTGAAAGAATATCGTGTGAAATACAAATTGGACGTTCATTTATGCGTTATTTCTGGCACGAAAGAATTCTGAGAAGTCAGTCTAACAAGCTTGAATTTCATTGGCTTTTAGTATCTGCTGGGGTCAAATGAGCCAATCACGAGGCCTGTATTTGAATACTCAATCTCATTTTCAACTTACCGAGAGAAAGAGATTCTTCTGTTTTATAACCACAATATCAACGAAATGAGTCAAATAATATACCTGTTTCCTAGAACTTCCATGTTTCCGTGGAAACTGTCTTCGCCGTCTGACTTGTCTTGTGAATGTGTATTTATCGATGCAGAGACGACAACCATCACAGACGGGCTCTAACATCGGGATTTAGTTCTGACGGCAACACGGATGACGACAACGAAGAGAACACCAGTGATAGGTCGTTGCATTCGACGCCGGAGCTGCTCTCCTCAAGCTATACTCCGGAACTAGGCATTGAAAGCAATAATTCTGATGGATTTTCCGACAGGGAAAGGGAAAAGAGAAATGAGAAGACAGTGAGTGTCCATAGCTGTCAAAAAACTTAAATAAGTCACATTCACTGTACTGCAAACAAAATTCCGTTACCTTGTATCCCACAGAGGTACAATATCTGTGAGGGTCACGTCGTTTATGTAGATATCTGTTGCAGTGTCAGTCCTATTCTGTTTAAAGAGACTCCATTGTTAATCACGAAGCAGAGGATGTGCTGCTCATATGAAATATGATGACCACATTTGTGGGCAGTTGACAGTTAACCTGAACTTTTATCAGATGCGAATAGATTTTTATATCTCTCAAAATATACGTACAAGTAATGGACGATGAGCAGATTAAGGTATAAACTTAGTACCAAAATGAAAATAAGAGTAAGTTTCTCACTCAAGGAAGCCACCATGATAATCTGGCAACTTACATATCCAGGGATTTCGATATCTTCTGCTCACACAGGTCAACATCCACTCTTCAGAGAGCGACGAAGATTGCTCGGTCGCCACGACGATATCAACAGTAGTTTCCGGTTACCAAAGCCAAAACAGAGAAGACGCCAGTATGTGGGCCGAGTCGAACGGGCAAATTAGCTGAAAGGGGACCACCCTCCGTGAGGGTTCTCGCAACTTACAACACACTACATCTCAGGTGGATATCCTTTCAAACATTGCACATTGCAATAGGTCATGGTGTGTTGGGATGCACATCGCCATGGCAACATCGCCACGGCAACAGTCGCCGCAGAAACCAGGAACACAGGGTTTTGCCTCTGCATGGTTGGATTATCCGTTAACCTATATAGACTCACCGAATATATAATGAACTAAGGAGAAATATGATTATACGAAAATCTATAAGTAAATTATGTCACATTATGTGAGAGAGAATATCTATTGTCATTTAGAAAATAACAAAATTGCTGTAAAAAAGTTGCTAAATGCTGTACTTACCAAATTGTAATCAAAATACCCACTTTGTAGACTTGTATCTTCACCTAAACATTTCTGAAATATGCTTCCTGATTGGTTTAAATTAGAACAGTACTGCTGCATAGACCAATCACAGCACTTCTTGTATAGCTACACTTAGAGAATGTGAATAAGTGTGGAGAAGTGACATTGATATCATCATAATCCAATATTTTGTTCGAAATTTTTATAGAAAAAATATAACATCAATTATCCCAGAATGATATGAAAAAGCAAGTGAATTCTTGACATACTGTACTTGTATCACATGTATCTTGATTTGCATAATTTCAGTCCCATGATGCAATATTCCAATTGAGTATCATAGTATATTACCATACGGTGTAGCCAAAGTATGATGCATTATGGGAAGGAAAACTGTTGCAGCAACCTCAGTGCTTAAAATGTGGTTGTCCATTTAACCCCATACCACGAGCGAGGCTGATCTGCCATTGGTCCTAGAAAATGGGACAGTGTGGAAAGGGGAGAGATAACAAGATAGCATTCAGGGTAGAAGAAATACAGGGGTGCTAGAAGTTGAAAAGCTTGAAATTTTATGTTCGCAGCTGTGATTTTTGACCGTTGAACATTCCCTGGCAAAACATGGGATTGATCAAGTCACCTAGGAATACAGTGTACAGTTTGAATTTTATACATAAGTGTTGTATATGTTATCCCTGTTGTCTTAATACATGTTTTATGCCAAACTAGACTTTCTCAATACATTCCTATAATAAAATTCCATAGGCTATCCCCGGTAGAAATCTTTTGTTTTGTTGTTTTAATCTGTTACCATTGTAATTTTGTCACCTTGGTTTGTATGTGAAGAAAGTAGACTGACCTCTTTCAATTGCTTGAAAGCAGCCTCACAGTTTGATTTCTTTGAACTTGTTATTCAAATACCCACAATTCATCTGAAATGTTATGGGTCAACACATCCTGTAATGCAGGGGTAGCAGACAAGGACAGAAAGGGTAAATGCACCAGATGATAAGAAAGAAGAAGTCAGAACTACATGTAGTTGGTGGACCAATCATCTTTGCATTCTGGGATACATTACTGCGTCGTCAGAAATTCTTTGAAAGTAATTGACATTCAGCTGACCTCACGTTTAATCCTTTCTCTCCCTGCATATTTGTACAACCCAATTGTTTTCTGCATAAATGTGGAACTTTGTACCGGGATATAGGAGTGATAGTGTTCAGCATTCTTGATTTATGTGGAGAAGAGTTGTACTCAGACAATCCATGGACAGAGTCTAATAGTTTTTCAAAAATTGCTGAGACAAGCAGTTCAGTCACCACGATGCAAAGATTGATTGCTTTCATGGAAAAAGAAATTCTACAATGGGCACACCCCAGGATGTTGAATTACATGAAATGCTGTTACAACCTGGAAAAACATGGAGTCACATTGTTTTGCCTGAAAGACCCCAGCCCCAAATCAGTTTTGGTTTGTGTATGCATGCAAACAGTTACACAGACAGACAGACACACACACACAGACAGACAGACAGACACATACTTTAGTGTCCTGCTATCCTATTCTCAAATGGTCATCCTCGGTTTCTTCCGAAGTAAGGTGCACACGAAATATTTCTGTAAGATACAACCCTCTTCCAATCGGTGTTACAGGGAGTCCTGTACCATAAATCCTGTGGTCTATGCATGTACATACTTCCATAATTTTTTTTTTTGTGCCTCCAGTTTCAACCAGGGTTTTCAGCAATTCTATTATTCCATTATTTACCTCAATTATGTCACAAAATATATATACCTCATTAGGTAGAAATCAGTGTGTTATATTTTTCAAAGCAAACACATGTCAGGCCAAACCACCGCTTTTTTGTAGGTTTTTCAGATTAAAAAATTGTAGTTTTAGTTGTTTGGATAGGGGAAAGAACCCTATAACAGATGAACAGCAGGTTGTACACAGGGAAATTTCATTTCATAAGCTGATGTATATATAGTATTCACACAACCAATCACATGCCCTGTTTCATCTGCAAGTAGGGTTAACCAATTGTCAGCCTTCAACAATCCTACAGGGTGACAGAATTATTGTTCACTCAACATGGTAGATACACTACGTCAGGTCGACATCCAAATATCTCAAATAACCAAGAGAAAAACTGTACCCATACTTCTTTAGAGACAATACAGGTTTATTCATTTCCTTTATGAAATTGAAGTGGTATTTTTATATTCTCTTGGAATTCAAATATCTGTAGTGTGTTAGGGCTCAGGATATCACCGTGTATCTTTTTACAGTGGGCAAGTTCAATATCAAGAAAAAAGCTCATTACATCTATTCTTCTGAAAGTTTTTTTAAGTGTGTGCTGTATAATTGCTCACACTTTACCTGAGCTGTGTGAATATTCAAATATGGACGGTTGAAAATAATTGGTTGAAAGGAAAGGCAGATATGAATTAAATACTATCACCAAGATAAAAAAGTAACTTTCCATGAGACAAATTCTGGTAGGTTATGTCAGTCTTTAGGAGGGGTACGATATATGTTTATCAGAGCATATTATGTTGATGTGTGGAGCTGGAGAAAAAACGCAGAATGGTGTATATAGTGTTTTGCAAGTATGGTCAGATTATGTAGTGGAATGCATGTCGTCAGTGTGAAAGGAGAAATACCAAAATTTCAAAATGGAAGATGGGTAGTGGGTAACTTTCCCCAACAGGAAGTGACGTGTTGACTCCAGTGAGTAGTTTCTTCACAAATAAGCTAGCTGTGCAGCAGAATTCTATCACGCTATAGGTCAGCATGCATTTTTGTTAGCATTATGGCAAGACATCCATAGAAAACCAAAAGGACAATATATTTGATCCTGTCTAAAAAATTCTGTAACGTGTTAGAACCCCAGTGGCCTCCAATATTCTGAATACTTTGTCAACTTTTTTCATGTAAAAATTTATTTTTATGAGTTTGTAAAAAAAATTATTTTAATGTAAGTACTTTTCCACTTGAAAGTACCACCTCACGTTTTCATTGACTGACCATAGACTGTCTCATTCTGATGTTTATGGACTGACAAATGAAAGGTAAACATTTGTACATACAAAGCCTGGACTGCTGTGTGGTGTAGGTGGCGCCCTCAAGTGGCGAAGTACTATGAATTTTTTGGCAAATCAAAGCAGGTCTTTGATTTGCACTGCTCTTGTATTTCATTTTTACGCTTACCTCCCTATGCACAGAATGGAATGACCATATTATGCAATGTTATCCAAGCACTGATCATTCTATTCTGGCCCATAAAGGAGGCAAGCAAGCCGTAAATTTTGATTTTTGTAAATGTCTACAAATGAAATGTAAAATTGTCATTAACCAACACTTGACATTGAAAGAGGTTAGAATTTTGTGTAAGCTATAATAGAATACCCCGAATTTTTTTATTTCAGTCCAAATTTTGGGAACATTTTCTCAGGAAAAAAAATTAAAGTGTTGTGTTAGAATGTGAGGTTGAAAACTTATTGTATGAAATATGTGTGAATGAGTCAGAACGTTGCAATGTTTGTCAACTGATACTGTACAATGTGTGTAATCAAAATTATGGCTAAATAAAGCTCAATTTTTTTTGTTGAGATCAAATTTCTGTTCATGTGTCATTTTCAAAATTGCTCTTCAAATAAAGGTGCCAATATATAATTATGTCTTTAACCAACCACGGCTGTAGTAGGGACATTGAGTGTGGCAAATCATCACGTGTACACTCAATGAAATATTGAAACAACTCTGTGTCTCTCAAGTACAAGTGACATCTTGTAATTATCTATATTCATCATTCACAAATTTTCATGTTATTATGAAAATTATGATCACTACAATGTAAAATGAATATATAAAACAGACCCCCGAAGATAATGTTGCTTGGCACAATACCCCTTAAGATAACGTGTCTGAATACTTTGCAACATTTGAAGAAAACTCATCCTCATGGTAGATATCAGTGCTTGTTTGAGAGCGCCTTTCAAAGTGAATATGTACAAACATACCCTCTAAGATAATGTTGCTTGGCACAATACCCTCTAAGAAAATGTGTCTGAACACTTTGCTACATTTGAAGAAAACTTATCCTTTACTGTAATACGGTAGATATCTGTGCTTGTCTGAGGGCGCCGTACAAGTTGAATATATGAAATAGACCCCGTAAGATAACATTGCTTGGCACAATACCCCTAAGATAATAATGTTTGGCACTCTAGCTGTGCCTTGGCCCAATTCTTCAGTCTAGAATCTGAGAATGGATTTTTAGACTGAAGCCTGTAACAATACATCTGTACAGTTTGCAAATTGCGGTTGTCGCACTTCTGTGAGAAAATTACACAATATTCTTCATATAGTGAAGTATTTTCCTTTCATGCCTTGCCTACTTGAACAAGTCAGTGTTACATCCAATAGAGAAGGGTGTTGAAAAAATTTGGTCTGAGTGGTGTGTCAGTGAGGTGTGTCACTTAATTCCGTTTCTGTGAGATGATAGGAACTTAAAATATTATGAGCCCCAGTATCCCACAAATCCTGATGCTGGTGAGCAGGGTAGGACAACACAAAACAGACTACCAAAGCGTACAAGAGGTATTGCCATAACAATGCAAATTCTAAGAACAAGGGTCCATAGCTGTTCACAAAAGACAGTGTTTGGGGAGTCCCACTACTCAAATGTTTTGCACACAAAGAGCAGATTTACACAAGTAAATATAACTCTAGTTTATATTTCAATAGTTTTTAGAATAAATGAAATTCATGAGAGCCAATTTGTGAAACTTTACTGTAGGTTTTAGTGTAATATATGCCTAATAAACCATATATCTTTTCAGTAGATTTGCCTACAATGTTGTCTTTGAGGATCACATTGGCACCTTGGTCATACCTTGGTAACCTTAATGCATGGATCAGTATAGATATAAGTAGATATGTTCAGGTCATCTATTTATACAATAATTCATAATTTGATGCTGTTCAAAGTCTAATCTAATCTATTCATAATATTTAATGGTCTCTATGTTAATACCCATAATTCATTGCTTGGCTAGCATCTCCTTCTGGAAAACTGTGACTTAAAAGTCAAAACGCCATTACACAAAACAGGAATTTCCTAGCTGTTCTGTAATGATAAGGAGCAACAGAGAAACAAAGTCAATTCTTCCTTGAAAGTTTTGCCTCAACAGCAGTTATAACTCCCATTTGGCCAACTGTCCTTATACTGTTGTTTTCTTTGTAATTGCATATATGTCACTAGGGTAGCCGTGACTGGACAAGAAATATGAGAAATATGAGCTTTCTACAGTGGGATCAATATCGACCTATATATCAATTCAGTAGAAGGCGGTGACTTTTAGAAGACATTAAGAATGCATATTCATGTATCATGCTGTAATTAAGTCCTCCAGGTAGTGTAAATCTCAATGTCTTGTAAATTTCAATGGTAATATTCCAGGTCTTTCTGTGTTGCAGACATGCATACAAAATTAAAGTCTGTGACAAAACCAAATTAGATTTAACCGGTAATTATACAGAAACAGGAGAACTGCAGTCTTTTACATTCAAGGCATCGTTTATTCAGACAAATCACTGATCACCATGACAACGGTCAGAAAGTATGTTGTGTCCACCCAGACAATCATAGTATGGATCTGCATGGTCTCTATAGCGATTGACCCCAGCAAATTTACCTGCATTACAATCTTTTCAGCAATGATCTATTCGTTTCCCCGTTAAAATCAAACCCTTTATTACCCTAATATGTAAATTCAGCAGAAGTCAGTGACTGATCGAAGTTATAAGAAGAGATTGTCCTTGTTTCTTGTGCATCATATAATGGTCAGTGAGCTATCAGTAACATCCATCAAACGAAGTTGTCGTTGAGGGCGTCGTTGAGGACACCAACTGCGAGTGTCATCTTCATTTTCCAGTGCAAAATCGGAATGCATTCCCGACAAAATAAAGCGGCCGCACTCGAAGAATTGTTTTTTAAGCTACATTCAGTCTAATTTATGTTGTATCTTTGTGTACAAGATTAAAGATAGATATGATACAAACAGGTGTAAATTACGTATCGGCATTGATCAGGCACGCGGTACGGCGCATGTTGAGACCGAACCTCGGCTTGTCTCCCCTTTCACCCCCTGACGTCATAGCGAAGATGGCAGCGTACAGGTAAACGGGTATTTCCTGCTGAAGACATCGATGAATTTAAGTGCGTCAAACACCAGTGAAATGTGTTTGACAACTTTTTATGCTGCTTCTTTTCTACAAGGTAAGTTCACCGCTATCGAATACTGTCGCTAGATGCCACTGATGGAGTTTCACGTGCCCAAAAACTCTGTACACATCGCCATGGTCGCAGTTTCGTTTCCTCGATTTTTATGTGCGAGCGGCATTGGCACCTGCTTCACGCGCGGTCGAAGTTGGCACTATCCTGAAAGCCATTCCCAAAGTTTCGAATGAAAATCTTACAAAATCGATGAGTCGGCTACTCCCTCAAACACAGATCGAAATTCAACGATTTTAATCTGCTGATGTTTAACACGTTAAAAAACTCAACATGAACGAACAGGTAGTTTCGAATAAATCACCTTTCCCGATCCCGGATGTCACGTCGTTGCGCGTTGATTAGCCTTCTTTCCAGTAGCGCGATTGCAGCAGTTGGTACCTCCATTTTATTTTACGTTGCGCGTTACATGAAAAGAGTGCGGGGCCGCATGTCGTGACCTTGGCGGTTCACTGTTTCAACTACGTACAAGCAACCGGGTCGTCTTGTATTGTTTTCGTGAAATTCGCTAATCCCGATTCAATTCAGGCGGTGCACGTAATTATGTTGTTACCACTTTATAATCTTCCTAATTGGGGGAGGAACTCGCTGGTTGGAAAAGCGGCGTTTCTTCCCTAACCTTGTCTATTGTCGAATGCTGACCTCGTTTGCGCTTCATACATACATTCCCAACATTCGCAAAGCAAATTTCCCACAAATCCGTGACTCACTCCGATGGTAAAACTTGGGAATTTAATCAAGTTCGTAACCAATTTTCACGATTTCCACACCAGTAAACATCCGTGTGGTTCAGGAAACCTTGATTTAATGTCTATGTCAGCATTTCATGTTTAGAGGTCAATCGAGGTCAAACGGAGGGAGTCGAAGTGTGAATGAGATTTCAATTAGCCTTATTGTTCTCTGTGACACAAGCAACAATACTCCACCATCAATCAATACCAAGGCAGAAGACAGTGTTATCGAGTTCAAGAGGGCTGAGATGTGAGTTTAGACTTTTACAATGTTTCACGCCAGCATGGCAGTAATTAGGCAGGGGGCTGTACCAAGGGAACAAGATCCCACATCAAATTTATTGGTGATTACAACACTTTAACACGCCTCATTTATACCTTATAATATTATATGGTATAAGTAACTGAGTTTTCACTGAAAGTCAGTAGGAACAATGTTTATTTTCTTTCACGCTCCATATAGTTAGGATTTCCCAACTACCTCATAAAGGTGACTCACAGTGCTAGTCAGACACATTCAGCTCCACTAAACTTTGGACACAGTCCCTCAAGAAGTCAAACAGCAAAATTAGACTAAATGTATGTAAAAATGGCCAGTTTGAACTTGAAAGAAGGGATTAGAAAAATTTGATTACATTGTGACTGTACCAAAAGGTATACACATCTGTATAATGACGTAACGGAGATGGCATATTGCGTGTGGATATTGTCTATAATGTTACTCAAATTGTAATGTGATGTGTTTTGTCATACTGAAGTTTTATCACTTTCCATTACTAACGTTCTTCTATATTTTCAAGCAATAATGGCAGATTTTAAAAACAGATTAATTTAACTCATTCCTGTCATCATGCAAAAAACCAAACCATAGCAAAATGATCACCTAGCCTGCACCATTAATTTCCATCCGAGGAAAACGGGGACTAACCAGTTGTCAGTTTTATCATAGACATTAGAGGGGGGGGGGAGGTGTTCCCCTCTACTGTCTGTGCTTTTGTGTAGTAGTTAGATTTATACGGTATAACCCAGATATTTGAGGCAAATTCGTAATGGCAATGATACATATGATAAGTCATATTTGTTGTTACTCTGACAAAATATTTGAGAAGTCGACCACGTTTGTGACAGTGTCACATTCCAGTTCCTGTGCTGTCAGTAAGCTCAGAGGATATATATGCATCCCCTAACAAGCTAGCCTGCAGTCAAGTGCTGAACAAGCCTCTACTCCCTGACAGTTATTCAGAAATGTAGTTTTTCTAACACACTTTTTAGGTAATATCTTGCTGTCTATTTTTCCTGAAAAAATTAATTGTGCCATCAATTTACAAGTCTGTGTCCACATGTTTTCAGACTTGCTACAAATACTGTTGGTTTTAACTTCAAATATTGATATTCCATTACCAGTACATGAATGTTATCCTGGCAGAAAAAATTTACATGAATCTAGAATTACTCAGGCAGTTTGCCAATATATCAATCTACTTTTTGAGTAAAGAATTACCGTTTACAAAACATAATTGTATCACCCAAAATTTACATTGTTTTGACAGTGGTTAAGGCATTAGATAATGCTTGTCTAATCAGCATCATTGCAAATCTCAAACATCTATTATGTCATGTATGTACTTTTACTGAATTATCCGATGAATGCGTGAATCCGTGTTCAAGTGTATTTGAAGTACTGAGCCCCCCATTCAGAGCGGAGCTTCCGGGAACCCTAGGGAGAAGTGGTTCTATGGAGAAGCTTAAGAAAACAGGCCTTGAGAAGGCTGAATGCAAAGACAAGGAATCTCACAAAGTGAGGATGTGCGTGGGGTGAGTCTCTTTTGTGAAGGCAACCAGCTTAACCCTAAAACCACCAGTCAATGGAATATCCCCATTGTTTTCAATACAGGCTGGACCTATGTATAGTCTAACACCGGAAAATGGGGTGAAAGAGTTGAGTAATATTGCGTTTGCTGAATGATCAGTCAGTGTGTTCATTGTTTAGTTTACAATTTCAAGGTACCTTTAAGAGTGTTATATGTAACATTTTTTATGAGCAACACAACATTTGGCTATCTTTCAAAATTTGGTAGACATTCAGAGATATCTGTCCATGATTACGTGCCGTAGCCTACCACCTCCACTGCTTTGTAATGTTTCTAACTTACCTACTCCAGATTTTATTTAATGATTTAATGGGTAGTTTTGGCTGCAATAATCAGCATCCAGAAAAGATGACTTCTTAAATGCGATTTGACTCCCACACAATTGAGGAAATCAGGCTATCAAATAGTTAAGGTGACGCCATCACCCCTACCATCCCCCCCACTCCCACCCCCATTTCTTTCCGAGGGCTGATCATAACACTTCAAATCAATGGGACTTTGTGGTAATAGAAAGATGCATCAAGTCGTTTAGGTCACATATTTGAGATGAATTTGAACTCTGTCACAAAAATTAATCCTTTTTTAAATTTTGTGGAAAATATTTGCTGAGCCTGAGGCATCTTCAAAAATTATCAGAAAATTTAAGTTTTAAACTATCAATAGTGTGCGTAATTTTGATATTTCAGAAATAAGCCTCCATACTTAGACTGTCGATTGGCAGTGAAGTGGTGACTTATCAAAGCAAACAGAACTTTTAAAGACAATTTCATCTTCACGTTCATCCAAATTTGAGCAAACTTTCAAATAAATTGAGTTCTGTATTTGTGAACTGTAACTCCAAAGGGAGAAAAAAAAGATCAAGTTCATGTCAAGCCAGCATTCGTACTATAGTAAAATCCTGCCAATGCCCAAGGGGACAGGAATTTTGTAGTTGTGGCAATTTCAGAAAACCATTGACATGTGATTTTGCTCCATGTTATTTAACCTCTCACCCCTGTGTCCCTGCATGTAGGTCTACTGATAAGGGTGGGCCATATCACTATGGTGAATTGGTTAAAACCACCGGAAATGTATCAAAGCACCGGTATAAACTAGTAGACTATGCTTAAACTGATAATATTGAGAACAATAACCAGACTGCCATATAGAAGTGAATTGTAAAATTTGCATTCGACTGCTGTGCCATGCCACCAGGTTTTGCATCATTGACCTCTGACCTCTGGGTGTAATCAAAAGTTTCAGACTTCATTAATTTCAATTTACCAGTGATGCCGATGTCACATGGCTATTCTTTCCTGCATGGCTATTTGACTTCCAACAAAGCACACCCATCCCATGAGTTTGACTACTAACTTCCTCATACAGTACGTGTATTCCTGGAAATTATGAACATTCTCGCTATTGTGACAAAAAACCTGACATTTTATGGCAAATCCAAGGAATTTGAGCATGTGGGTGTACTGATGCACTGGATGATTTTAGGCAGTTTTCGACAAAATTGTCAGCCAAGAACAGCCTCCCGGACAAAAGAAGGTCACCGTTTCCACAATGCTAATTTCAGAGTCGACTAAGCTGCATTTATCATCTGGTGACCATCTGTCACACAAGGGCACGTATTCATAGAAATTACAGAAGTCATATGCTGGTAATGAAGCTGTCAGGACATTATCAGAATTCTCAAAGATTTTACCTTAACACCACTAGATTGTGGTACAGTCGTGTTACTCTCTATGACAAAAGCAGATCTCTACATTGCAAAATAGGAGGGTAAGGTCAGAGATTCTCTCACATGCATGATAAAAGGATTTTCTTTCACCGTGACAACTACCATTATGTAGATTTCAATGATGTCAGACACAAGACTAGTCAGTTCAATGTCACTGTAGCCAGAAAAAAATCTGCACCTCTGGTTTTTGTAGTTTAACCCTCTCACCACCATGGTCTGGCCCAAATCCATTGTTATCAATGGTGAGTGTGGACCAGTTAGGGATGAATAGGTTAAAGCTGAATTTTTATAAAACATGAATTTTTGTAAAAGTGTCTACAAATTAAAAATTGTCCTTTGATAGTACAAACCACCCAGGAACTCGAAATTCATGGGAAATCGGAGAGAGAACTATTTTGAAAGCTTTCTTTGGAAAATTTATGCACTGCACATTTTTCAGTCAGAAGAACTTACTTAACCCTTTGAGTGCCAAAGTTTATTTTTGTCCCTCTATAAAATAAACCCCAGTCAATTTTTCTCGGAATTTTGCCAAAATTTTGAGATAAAACTGTAGCCGATGAAATGTGATGTCCATTTGGTCAAAACTTGTCAAAAAGTTACAGAAAAATTCATGAAAATTGAAAAAAATTTGCAGTAAAATTTTTTTGGGAGAAAATTACAGCGCTCAGAGGGTTAACAGAGATTGAGAGTTGAAAATAATTTTCCTCGTAAAATGCCATGACAGCATGCACATGCTGACATGACTATGATTAAATCACTTGCCACGATGTTCACCGCAAAATAAACCCATGGCACTCTTAAAAAAGGTTCTTTGTAACTCAAGAGCTTATCAAAGTTTAGCGCGTAACTCTCTTCTAAGAATCACACTGTTTAGAGCTCTTTTGAAGTTTCGCTTTCATTGATCATATTTCCAAAGGAGCTTACTAAGGTTTCAAACAAAACAACCTGTTGATTCCTCATACTAGTGTTGTTTTTACGTCGACAAGCTTAGTGCAGAAGAGTAAATCTAACCCCTGTGTAAACCCACAATCATGCAATGAGTGCTCATATTTTATTCTCATTTCCTAATCGTGTTTGCTTGCCGCGGATAAATATTTTTACTATAATGGATCCCCGGTTGTAAGTGACAGCTGCAGTTGACGTCCTAAAGTCTGCAATAATTGACATTTTAAACCTCTGCAACATCATATCAAGAACAGGAACTTCTTCGTGCAATTTTGTCTTTTGGCATGTAAGTTACATGCCAAAATACAAAAGTGTCAGGTTGAATTGTGTGTGCTTCTTGATGCCTGTTGCCCAATTCTGCAGAAAAGTTGTCAAAATGTATGCATGCAAAAAGTATCATCTGAAAGACTAGTTTCTTAGGTTGAGGAGAATAACTATGGAACTGAGTGAAAAGACACTGATATGCTTGTGCTCAGGTTCAATTATCAATGTTGGATTACAAAAATGCAATTTTCATATGCTATGGTTAGGAGTGAGCTGTATTTTTGTAGTTTTCTTGTGATACATAATTTGAATGCGATTTGACAAAGACTTCTCAAGAGGACTGTTTTTGAAGTATCGTATTTCATAAAGGAAGTGAAATTATATAGATACAAATATCGAAAGTATGATTTCCATATTACAATGTGTTTGCCTGTCTGCTATCCTGATTTTTCCTTAACTGGTTTCCAAGTTGCTATGATATGTGAGTGAACTTAACATTATGAAGTTCATATTACGTAGGAAACAGTCCACTGGATCTTATTAATGTGCAGTCAACTTTCAAATAATTGCATAAAGTCTATGGCATTTAACCCTTTGGGCACTGTAATTTTCTCCCTCCAAAATTTTCATGCAAAATTTTTACCAATTTTTATGAATTTTTCTGTAATTTTTTGATGATTTTGGACCAAATGGACATCACATTTCATTGGCTACAGTTTTTTCACAAAATTCTGGCAAAAATCTGAGAAAAATTGACTGGGGGTTTATTTTATAAAAGGGGATAAAAATAGACTTTAGCTCTCAAAGGATTAAATTGGTTACACCATTTAATTCAATCTTGAATCAACTAAACTGTGGCGCAACATTTTTATCTTGTGTCAGGCTGCAACAACCACAGGTAAACTGTGGCGTAACCAATATGGCCACCGAACAAACTTTGTACAGCAAAAGCCATGGAATATCAATATGGCCCGGTGAAGGCTACATGGAACTCAATTTTTTTTATTGACTCTCTCCGAACTTGGGTATGGGTTCACACCAGTCAAGGCTGGCAGCTAAACAGGGCATTCCACTTGAAATGAGTGTTCTCAAAAATTTATTCACTTATTTGGAGTAGCTGGCATTGTTAGCAGCGCTCTCCAGTGTTAAGCCAACAAGTTGTCAGTCAAATTGAGAAATGGCCCAGTACCATGTACGTGTACAACAAATCTTTTTTTTTCAGTGTGTTGTGGGTCTATAAATCATACAGAGTATGTAACACAAGATTGGGAATGGCAATACTGTCCCACCAGATACTGTACGTAGTTTCCATGCCATAATTACATAGATTTTCTGTCTGCCCTGTAATCTTGTCTGAAAGTTAACTCAAAAAGTCAAGTCACATACAATATGCCAGTTTAGATATAATGATTAATCTCTTTTTTTCCCCTTGGAGTTAAAAGTTCATATGTGTCAGGCCATATTGATGATTAAATTATTAAAATGTGCCATTTTCATGACCTTTTCATGACCTCCAATCCTGGTGTATTCCTTAGTGTGAACTGAACAGTTTATGTAAAACAACTGGTAATGACAGTCAACCAAGTTCAATTAGACCAAGTTCAATGAATACTGACTGAATTGCCTCAGGTAATTTTAAAGTCAAAATTTTCATTTGTTACACAGCAAAATGCAGAAATTTTTAATGTGACATACCTTAAAACTACCAGAATGTAGGAGTCCTGAATGTGGCCTATCATGCCTGTAGGCTACTGAGAATTATCTTGAACTTGAAGTTTTAATAGTTTTCGAGATACAATTGGCAGAAACCAAGCAAAAGTCAACTTTATGAAAAAGAGGATTTCAAATTAATACAATAATAGGATTTCCATCGGACCAGCAGTCTGGAAGGTCATGGAAATAGTGCAAAAAGTGGCAAGTTGATAATTTGAAATCAAGAAACAAGTCTAGTTAATTTCAAAGTTCATCAGTTCCTGAGTGGATTTCTCAACCTGGATGAAATTAGATCGAGTTACAAGTTTCTTTCCTCCAAGGATATACAATTGTAGAAAACTGATGTTATAGATACGGTAGTAGAATTGTCTAAGGAAAGAAACATACAGGTAAACAGATAAGTAGACTATTATTATTGGAAGACAGACAGATGCACTAACAGATAGATAGAAGTAGGCCACTTAACGAGATAAAATGTTATCAGGTTTGTTTGTTTGGAAGGGTAACCCATTCCTGGTGTACTGACAGAAAATAAGGATTTCAGAAAAAGTCCATATTGTATTTCACTTTACATGTAATACTACTGAGATAAGAAATTTTTGCAACTTTTTTTCCCTGCACAGTTCATGAAAGCTATGGTTTGCAAATTCAGATAACGCAGTTCTTTTGGGGAAATGGTTTCCAGAGATACTAGTGTAGAGTTACATAATAGTGTCAGACAGTTTTTTTTCATAAGTGGGATTGATTTCCTTTATTACACAGATCCATTTCACTTTGCTGCCTTAGTTGTTGGAATGGTATATACATGTATACTGTTTCTATTTTGCGTGCGGAAGTGGCAGTTTTCCTGTCTTTTCATAAAAAGAATTGTAAGCAGATTTACTATACAATATCATTGTGTACACACCTTTAGTGATGGCACTCTATGCTGCCAAACAAGCAGAAAAGACCTATAGAAAAAGTTCAGAAAGCATCCAAAGCACAGATAGATTAAGATCTTGTGGAAACGTATTGTGACAAAGTAAGGCTGGATTATACGACTATTCACTCGGTCATCTACAGATACTAAGTCCACTCAATTTCCGTGTATGATGTAGATAAACCTATGTACTAAGGACACCCTTTGGAATACCAAAGTTGTCACCCATAAACAATTACCCATAAAGCTCTGTTAAGTTCTATTGAAACTTGTAGCATTGATTTTGAATAATCTGTCGTTAAAAAGACAGATGTTGCGATAACAGCAGTGATCTATACATGTATCTGTGTCAGCATAGGCATTGGGGCGGAAGATGTCTATGGTATGAGTGTGAATGAAAGAATTCACTCTGCATATTGTGTGATCAAATAAAATGCACATGCATATCACAAAAACCTATTTGGGACACACTGAAATAATTGTGGCTATCATAAACTGATGTATCTATGTCCAAGTGCATCATGGCCAAAAAAAATACTAAGTCGTGGATTGGTACATTTCTGGTATACCAGGAATGTACCAGTTTTCAACTTGACTATACATAGTAGAAAAGTACATAATAGGTGCTACCTTTTTCCTACCTACTATGAACAAGTACATATTAGGTATACCTAATTTATACCTGATTACTAACATACAGTTTAGGTACATTGTATTAAAAATCTACTTTGAAAATAGCTGGGTACACATCTGGTATACCAATAGTATACCAGAAGTGATTTGGTATACCTCGGGTATACCAAAAATATACCTAAGATATACCTTTTGTGGCGAGAATTTAGTAAGGGCAGGCAATGTAATGTCTGGAGCAAACGTCTCTGGAAATGTGACAACAATCTTCATTCGCAGTTTTGATAACCTATGTGACCTTACAGACCTTACATACTTACAGAGTTGCCCTAGCTGTATATGTGATGATGCATCAATTGTATACTTTTGATGGAATAATGAAAAAAAAAGGCGCAGTGCTACAGATATTGATGGGTATAGGTATCTCTATGAATGCTGTCCGAATCCAAAACAGCATGCCAAGCAACTGATATAAATGCTTTCAGGTTTTGCTGTGTTTGATTTTTTATACAGAGTTTCAAGGACTTTTTGATTCAAGAGAAATACCAGTATAAGATAAGCAAGTTAATAAAACAATAATTTTTTTTTACAGTAAACCATGTCCAACACTGAAGACGCCATGCCAGACAAAGTCAAAGAGGAGAACGATGGCGCTGACGAGGTGGTCGCGAACGTGGAGAGTAATTCCAAAGAGCAGAGCAAGGATTATCAATGTGACGTGTGCGATTATGCGGCCCAGTCACCTACGCAGTTAAGTCAACATCAGAGGTCACACACAGGTCAGTTGTCTTTATTTGCCATTCCCATCAGTCAGTCAGGAATGAGGGAAGAATGTTTTCACTTAAACAGAGGGCTTATAAACCACAGCAATCTGACCCATTGTGCTGTTAAGTCCCAGTCCATGGTTCATGAATCGTGAACTTTGACCCTTCCTCCAAAACCTGCTTTTCCTTCCTCTAAATACACCTTCAGTCAGGAATAATGGCGAGAGGTTTTTCACTGATAACAGAGAGGCTAGTAAATCACCGCAGTCAATCTGACCCATTGTGTTTAATCCCAGTCCATGGGTCATGAATCATGAACTTTGACCTTTTCTCCAAAACCTGCTTTTCCTTCCTGTAAGTGCACCTTCAGGGCTGGTCATCACCATACAAAACTAGTACTAGTATATGGTTCAATTTTACACTATAATTTACCCTTATTTATTAGATATATATTGGTTCATACTTCAGTTGTGATCTATGATCAAAAGCTCTAAAGTAGTTGCAACATGTGAATTTTGTAAGGTTTATGTAATATAGGGATACTTATACATTTATTTGAAATTGAATAGGGGATTTCTCATCGAGCATGCAACTGAGTAGCTCTTGCACAGATCACATGAACATGATTGCAATTCACTCCATACAGTCAAACTTTGATTTTCAGCGTTTCTGCTAATCTTCCTTTAGCAACTTTGAATTTTGTTGAACACCTTCCTGTGTTCAAGAAATTCCTTAAAATGGGAAAAATGTCCATTTTATGAAAAGTACTTGATGTCTATCTCCAAAACAAACTCTAAAAGTTTTCTGTCAGTCAAAAGAAGTGGATTTGCCATAGGTTAATTACACTGTACAAGTCCAAGAAAATCTGACCTCGATTGAAGGATTTACAGTTCGAAGTGCTACCGTACTTCACACAATCAGGATATTTCTTCTGAACTCAACGAATTCCACTCCATTTCAGACGACAGTGTTAGCCTGGATTGTCACATGCTAAGATGTTATGTTGTGGCTTTCATGTTGGGAAAAAATGCATGAAATGCTGAGTTGTCACATTTCCTCTAGGTTGTCTTTTAAATCCTGAAACTTGAGTCAGTTTTAATGACCTAACTTGTTCTGGTACTTTTGTTTTTCACTTTGGCAGTCACCCATCACCCCAGGATCTCAGATGTAGGTTATGTCATAGAAACTGTAGGTCCATACAGGATCTTTCTATTTGAACAGTGTAGACCTTTTCAACAGAGAGAAGTCATCTAAGATTTTATATGTGTCTTACAAGTATGTACATGCAGGGAATTTTTAAGTTTCTGAAATTGATGGACTTTGGTTTGTTTACTTCTGCAGGCGACAGACCATACACCTGTGATATATGCGGATTTGCTTTCACGCAAAAAGGCAACCTCACGCGGCACATGAAGACCCACAGCGATGAGAAGCCGTACAAATGCAGCATTTGCCCCTACGAGGCCAGGCGCCGCGACGCCCTCCTGGCTCACATGGTCACGCACACCGAGGACAAGAGGCACGTGTGCCAGTGGTGCGGCATGGGCTACAAGCAGAAGGCGTCCCTGCGGGAACACATGAAGAAATGCCGGAACCAGATCGGAGGGAAAGTGGACGCCAAAATAGCGCGGAATGTGAAGAGCATTATGGACAGAGAACACAAAAAGAGAAAAAGCAGTACTCCGAAAAGAAATCCTGGTAAGAGGCTGCCATAACTCCTGTGCAAACAAAACACAAATAAATACTCAATGATTTGTTCTCTGAGTCGTGTTAGTCGTAACTCATTCAAGTACATCCATCATTGTGTCTCAATACTACACAGCTGTCAAACCTTTTTATAACCTTTCTGATACACTTTAAATATTTTCTGTTCTTGTGTGGCTCTTCATTTAGCCTTCTTGAAAATGTAAGTGACAAAATAAACTGTGTTTGCCAATTCACACAAAAATGAGAGAAAAAAATACCCTCAATGGCCCGTTCTATTTAAGTGTACCATTTACATTGCTTTTGAGTGTTTGTGCATTGTTGTTCCCACTCTGTTTGCATCATTCATTATTGTCACTTTTCCCAGGGAATGCTGGACTTTGAGTTTGTGGACAGCTTTAATATTGATTGCTGGGTTCTTTTCATTTGTAATATATCCTTTTCATTCTTTTTGGGTTTTTAGGGAGGCTGTTTTGAAGGGGCAGTAGTAGTATAGTACCTTTGACGATTTTTTTCACTATTTTCCGTTTTAACCCTAATCCTGTCAGATACTATCATTTCAGCATCTGCCAAGTCAGTAAAAAGTAGTATTGAGCCAACTCTATATGTATTTTCACCCACTTGGTATGTTATGCTGTGGCAGTGTTGTCAGTAAAATTCATGTTCACAGTATCTACGATTTCATGAGCCTTAATTCAAATGTTCATGTCTTTGTTCTTCTCCTAAAAGCATGTTGCGATACACAGTATTCAACTTGTCATCTCAGCCAGTGCGTGTGCAGACTACATTGTTATGGTAGACAAGTGAATTCTGGTCCGGACCAGAGTTCAAATGCAAAAATAGCAGTGCCTTTAACATGTACAGTTGCTGTGTATACAAGCTAAACAGTTGGTGTTTCAACATGATTTGGGGGAATAGGACAAGAACTTGCAATTTATTGACAGAACAAGTGAAAAAAAAAACACCATCAAAAGTTACAGCTAGTGGCCCTTCAAAAGCCCAGAATCTAGTAGTTATAGTTTCAGTTCCAATCAACAATCAAACAGAATTGAACTACATGATTAATTTGGTTGGCAATTATTTGCTTTCTTATATCAAAAACTTAAGATATAACTTGAACCACTCATCAGAGTACAAGGAGAAATAACGCCTTTCGATGGAGTTTTTCAATATTTGAAAAAATAACTTCAGTTTAACATTAAAGATAATCATGGACACATTCTTTGAGAACATGAAATTGTAAAATCTGTATTTCTTGTTTTCAAGATGGCGCCAAGCTGAGTCGACATGAGGAAGATGGTGGGAGCCTGACTGATTTAACAAGCAATGGAATAATAAACTTGAATGATAGTACTGCAATGCCACAGGTAGGAACACATTCACGTAATATCAGCCCTATTCTATGCAATCTTCAAAATTTATCATTGGGCCAAAAGTTTTTTGTCATTTTTGTGGTAGTTCACGGCAGTTGTCGTCATCAATATTGCAATGATTGAAAGCAAAGTGACTGTTTCACTTCTTGGCAACCCTGTCCACCCCCATTTTTCAGTACATTGGTCCATTCAACCCACTGACAACAATGGAGACGTACAAAAGTGTTGTAGTGTGAGGGTTGAAAATTTATCAAGTTGAACCTGTTCACCTCAATTTCCTGTTCAACAGGTCCACACTCACCATTCATAATTTTTAAAACAAAGGGTTTGTGCCAAACTACTGTCATGAAAAGTTTAAATTTTTGAGACAGAAACCAGTGTTCTGCTACAATGCAAAGAACTGACAAACTTGTGTGTCAATGGTGAACGAATTGCAGAGGAACTGATAATCGTATGTGTGTCAATAGTGAACAAATTACACGTGTGTACATTTTTCAAGCTTCAGTCATGATATGTTTTGCGACTTAATTTTGTTTGTTTGCTATGGTTCACTGACAACTACAGTGAACTTCACCATTTTAAACAACGCCCTCTATGGCAAAGTCATTTAAAGGCTCTTGTCTTCTGTTGCAGTGTGCTTTAATTTCTGAACTTGGCTGACAGTTACTGCTAGTGTCATGATTAGAGAGAAAGAAAAGCGTCAGAATTTTTAAATGCCGTTGGAATGTCGTACAAAGTACACTACTTTATCATGACAAGTGAACCAAGAATACTGCTATAATGAGGTGTTTTGGCTGAAATTCTAGACTAGACTTGTCAATTTTCTCGCGAAAATTTTGAACCATGAGACTAGTTTCCTGCATTTTGTAAAGAAGTTCATAGACAATTTCATCATCATTTGATCATAATTCATGTGGCCTGTATTCTAATTACATATCAAGATGTCCTCTGATCTCCCATCTGGCATCAGAAAGTTTCATCATATAAGACAATACTGGTCAAATTGTCAAACTAAATGACGGCAGAAACAAAAGAAAAATGTTCATGATGTCTCAAGAGCCCTCTGTGGTGCAATATCAATGACAAAATTGTAAATTTTCAGTGCAGAGGTGAAGTAAAAGCAATTTCATGAAGGTTTCCTGGTATATTTATCCATAGACTGTACGTTGATGTAATCTAGATTGTTACCCTCTGGACATTAACCTATTAATCCCAATTCCATATAAATAGGTCCTTAATCACCATTGATGTCAATGGGCTTGAGCCAAACCATTGTGGTGAAAGGGTTAATCATAGGGACATTTCCCACCCACCAGCTAGGGCAGAAGGGTCTGGACTAGGGATAGGGACAGGGTACTGGGTATAGGTGTAGCAGTCCAGGGAGTGTTGAACTACCCCAGAACTGAAATCAAGACATGCCAGTACATATAGAATGCAGTATCTCTAAATGTATTTGTGTATGAAAAAAAATTATACCTTCTTTTGAAATGTGCAATAAATTATGAAAAATATTGTTTCCTGTTTCAGGGTGTAGAAAGTGCCTTTAACAATGTACTTGCCATGTATGGTCACCAAATAGAAGACAGCCCTATATCACCAGTCACTCCTGCTGTCTACCCACCGCCTGATAGTAACCACGTCAACCATGAAAACAACAACAACGTCATAGACTATAGTATAGGCCACCCAGGGAGAGATGCGCCCAACACAGAGCACAGCGATAACATCAGCGATTCCCTTGAAGAGAGGAGCTGTCCGAGCGAAAAGGAAAACACAGCAACAGCTCGACAGAGATTCTCATGGATGCAGAATACGTACGACAATGAAGACGAGCGTCGGTCGACGTCATCTTCAAAGTCACTATGTGTCCGTTGTCATGCTGATACAGGCTTGTCCGTTAACTACCGATGTGAACACTGTCAGATTTTGTTTATGGATCACGTGATGTACACGATACACATGGGCTGTCATGGTTTCCACGATCCCTTGGAGTGTAATATATGTGGTTTCCGTAGCAAAGATAAATACGAGTTCACTTCACACCTTGCCAGAGGTAAACACCATTAGCAGATGGTTGAAATTCTGGCAGAGGTGATGTCCTACTGTGTAGGCTGATGTCAGATGGTGATTTAGGCTGTAAATCTTTCACCCCTGCTGTCTAATGTATAGGTCCAACCACCCTATTGAAATCAATGGGGTTGTACCAAATTCTTGGTGGTGAAGGAGTTTACTTTTTTCCACAAATTAAACACCAGAAGTTGTGATTTTTTTTAATCCAGAGGGTTCTGAAATAAGCTTGTGATGAATTTCTGTGTTTCATAATTATTTTAGTTGCCACTAGCTGGCGCTCTCAGCAGTGGGGACATTACCATGTCCCTGCATCAGTGAGACGGTAAACACTCAGTATTGCATGCCTTGAGAAAATCAAGGAACTGTTTTGAACATGCTGGTGCTCAATTCACATCAAATCAGATGAAAATTTTTGCTCTTTTTATGCCTCAGTGACTTGTCTGATAGTTTCAATGAACTGAAGGGACTAAACTTTGAGTCAGGAGATGTGCAGAAAAAAAGGTGTTTTGATAGTTTATGGGCTTGTTGTTAATTTTGGAACAGATGTTGTTTTTTTCTAGTTCAGTCAATCAGATTGATTTTTTTTTTATAGAAAGTGTGGTACAACTCTTTTTCACTCTCATTTATACAGTGTATATGCTAACTTGCCAAAATATCAAAGCATCTTTCCCAAAGCATCTTTCATTTGTCTTATTCCTTGTACTTTCAAACATATTCCAGACCCATCTACTGATTACAGTTCCGTAGGATCACGGAAGTAGTTTTAATTTTTGACTCTGGAATTAAATTTGTCTCCGCGATGGATTTTTTGCTAACCGTATGCTGTGCATGTACCTAAATATATTATCGATAACAGTATTTCTAAATTACTCAAAAGTTAGATATCCTACAGCGCAAATCTTGCCTAGGTCAACAATACTGAATGTGCAACCCCCCCCCACCTCTGCTTATTCAGCTTCACAGTTTTAGCACATCAGATCATCACTAACTGATTGAATCATCATTGCTTTGTCTTAGGTAGGGCAATTCCATCTCATGGAAAAATAGGGGGCAGAGGGATCAAGTTAGAGGGACATTTTATGTACCAAGTACATTGTGATTTTTTACAATTAAGAGAGGATTTGACACGCTCATGTTGTTTGAGGAAATAATGCTTTGTGTTATCCGGAGGGAAATCTTTTTCATTGATGTCTGCTTGGAAATTCAGGAACCATATTTTTCTACTGAGGGAAGAGGAGAACTTTTGTTCACAAATTTACAGGTAGCTTGTGAAATTTTTGCCGTGGGGATTTCATAATGATACTGTTTTTTAACTTTGATAACTTGAGAAGTTATATTTGAATATGTAAAGGCAAAAGTCTTAAATCTTTTGATCCAATGAAGGCTGCACTGTTTGCTCCCAAGAGTAGTTTCAATTGCTATTGTTTTCACCAAAAATTTTTGAAAAAGTACGATAGTTTGCATAAGAAAGGTTGGCTATTGCTTGTATTTGTAGATTGGGAGAGCAAAGCAAAAATGAGTACATGTTCCCTTGTTTCTAGAAAGAAATTATTGATATGCGTGCACTATCAATGTGGTTAAGCTTGTATATAAGCTCTGTTCTGTTGAGCATTGCCATTGGTCAAAATACAGGCTTGTATAGGCGCTTCTGATTGGTCACATTTATTTCGAATTTCTATCGGTTGCTTCAAATTATGATGTCAATTGTGACAGGTTCATGACCTCATAGGCTGATAATATAAGTTGATGCTTGAAAGAAGGGGAATATTTTAAATCATGCAGATGGCAAACATATAAATGCAGTGATTAAAAAATATCAGTATTTTATGAATTTTGTCCCAAGAGACCTTTAAAAGTACTCAAAAGTATCATTAGATATGCTTGAAAAAGTAAGTGTGTTGCTAAACTAGTTAGGTTTTTCGGTCACTTGAAACAGTCTGGTGCATACATTCATGGCATATTCTGTCTTCAGTTTTTCTACTTTTTATCATCTATTTTAAGTCCCACTGACCATAGTCGGTATTGTAGCCAAACTCTTGAAAATTTTACTGATTTATAATAAGTCAAAGCAGCATTTCAAGTGCGATGAAAAATTATTTGAGCCTGGTCAAATTGCAAGAATGTGGTCATTTTCTTTCATTTTTGAAGTAAACGGTAAATTTATCTGACACAAATTTATGTACATCCCTGTTTCAATCATCCAGACATTGCATGGAGTAGTAGAAGTTCCTTGAGATTTGGCAGGTTGTGGTGAGATATGTGGAGTTCAAATACCAGTGATGAGGAAGTTAAGCTTGGCTCACTAAATTCTGAGTTTCACTGCTCTTGCTTGGAAACTAAAGCGTGAAGTTGAGACAAATTTGAATATGACGACAGATCTTGACCAACAAATTAGTAATTTTTGGCATAAATATCAGCAGAATATGCATATCATGTTATATTCCCTATAGCAAGGGGATAAAAACACACACAAAAAAAATTTCTTCATTTCATTAACTTTCAACTTTAAAAGTACATGTAGGCTGCCTTACTGTTTTTTCCACTTACTGTTTTTTCCACTCTCTCTCTTTGTTATGCTCTGACTATCTGAGAATGAAGATGTATTTTGTCGTGTACAACTCAAAGTTCTATATGACCATTAATAGAGGCTGCATTTTATTGAAGGCTGTTCTTCTTTGGTTTCAAATGTACGGTGTAAGACTTTGTGGTTGGTTTGTGGCAGACATTCCACAAAAGACAGCTCACTGCTGGTCAATTCCGAAACAGTATGAAAGGCTGGTCTTGATTGGTTTGTAGCCCTGGTATCTTTTTAAAAGGCTATACGTAATTGGTTGGCATATGCATATCCAAGTGTCCTTGACAATCAGTTTTGATTCTGTGGATTCATGATATTACCATGTAGTTCCTTGACACTTGCCACAGGAATTTTTTATTTGGAGGCAATGAATGATTTCTTCATATGGCGAATCCCTTGACTTAGATCAGCTCAAAGTTATGTGAAAGTGTTCACATAAATATTCAAAGTATTTTTTTGGTTTTAGTTATTCATAGACCCTAGAAAAAGGTTTATAGTTTATTGTAGTGAAAAGGTACTATTGTAGATTTGCATGGTGGAAAAAGGTATATTTTTCTTGTCATGTGAAAGTCAGAAACTGCTTTTCTCTGGGATAGCTTAGGTCATACCCTGTGTGAAAAAGATTTTTAACCAAGTTGCGGTATCTTTAGGCATTTTTAGTCACATTTATGTGAGAAATGTGTTTGCAGTTTCAAATTACAAAGTACTCGTGAAGAATTTATCTGAATCCAATCTGAATTTAATAGTATGCTGATTCATCAGGTGAAGAATTACCAGCCCCAGATTCATCTCTGTGATAGCGTGACATTAATTTGTTTTTCTCTTTAATGGTGTATTATGAATGCATTCATTTGGTTTTTTTTAGTCCTGGTTTTTTTTGTGTATTATGGAAAATTAATTTTGATATTTTTGTGGAGTTTAACCTCAGAAACACACCAAAGTTATCTTTTCATGTTGTTCAAGATGTAGTTTCACCAAAGAAGTGTCAAAAACCTCAATCTGTGAATGGAAAATGTTTTCACAAGTACCAAGGTTAGAATTTGTGAGCTTTTAAGACGGGAAATGTTAGCCTGCTGATGACACTATAAATTTCACTCATATTCTCAGTTATAACTAGTAACATGTAGTTTATTCTCATGATTTGTATCATCTTGATGTCTAAATGAGCAACTTCACTTTCAAAGATGGTCTTTACCAGTAAATTACATGGATCGATATTTTTAGTCACGAGAAAACATAATAGGTATTTTGTTATTCATGCGGATGGTTCGTTTGGGTTAACTCACATGTTGCAGTTAGAAAATTAACAGGTTGTATATTGGGTTAACTCTATCTACAGATTGTACATCCTTCAGTTTAAATTCCCATCACAGCTTTTTTCAGGAACTCACTTCAAACCAAAACATGAAATGCAGAAAAAAGTTCATGAATATAACTTGGGAACCATGAAATTATTATGCACTAGACTAAGCATGTTTGTTATTCAGTTCATAAGTGTGAAATGTTTTCTTTTCCTAGTTTTGTCACTTGTTGCCAAGAAAATTTGTCACCATTGAAGCTCAAGGAGGTTTGCTTTGAAATTCTTATATTGAATATCAAATATTCCTCAGTAACAATCCTAAAAACTGATGTAATATCTGCTTCTGCAAATGATCGATTTTCTCTACTTAGGAATTTAAAACTTTCTTCGTTCGTACTCTGGTTGACCCGTTTCATACAGGGGTAGAAAAGTTTTTTTAGTGATATGTGTGGAGTATGTTCATTGTAGATATGCTGATGGAAAGACAAAGTGTAGAAAATTTACTGCAAGACCTGAAAACTTATCGCTGAAGTACTTCAGACAAAACGTGGGGAAGTAGCCATAATTGATTAGGATAATTTTGTTGCTATTCAAGAATTACGTATTACTACAGTACTGGCACCATTGTGAGGAAAGCATGATACGACAGGTCCCCAAATTTCATAAATGACACCTTTTCACCAAGTACCAACAGTAACACATTTTTTTCTTTTAATTTCACAGTATAGCGTAGGATTTTGAAAAATTTACGAAAGTGATGTTGAGAAGTGTAAGTTACAAAACATATCATATCAGTACACCAATATCAGGTATTTGCTGACCTTTTGAACTTTGAACCTTCAACTTGCAGCTCACACTGAGTTAAGGTTTGCGGTGAAGCGTCAAACAATGTTTTGCATTTCTTGATCTATTCTATGCAGAAAGTTTCACAGAGTGAAATATTGAGTGAGATGTTAATCATGTGCCTGGGCCAAGTTCAGTGGATTTTAATCAAGTTTTCTTCAAAGGCCTAGGGAGTACAGAATATTAAATCTGCTTGGCATACAAAGCTCCCTAGCTTTGATAGATAGAGGCTAAACTCTCTTCTTATATAGTAAGATGGACATTATTGTTCTGTCGAAAAAAATATTCACATGCATTGCATTCTATAGTTTTTGTTAGTTTAGAAAATTCACCGAAGCGTTAAAGCTGTGTAATTTTTTTTGGTAATGACTACCAAAGCATCTTGACTGAAGAAGTCTCTAATCGGACATAATGCAAAAATTTGCCTTTTTGGAGTGTTTAATATCGTTGAGCTTGCACATTCTACTCTAGGAATAATCTTAACAAGATTTTACTGTTGAAAATATCAAACTCAAAGCTCAGTATCAGATGTACTACCTCTGTTCTTTACAAATTGAAATGATTGTTGCTAATGACTGTTAAAAACAAAAGATTGTACATAATGCGTTAAATCTCCAATAGTTGTAACTTTTACAATACTTTCCAGTGTTTTTGACCTGTTTTGTATAAGCAGTTTTTTGTTGAACTCCACAAATCATATCAGAATGCCTGGTTTCCCTGTCTGTGTATCATGTCCAATGTTATTGTTGACAGCTGAATTTTAGTCCAGACTAGAATTTGTATATCAACATTGCATATCATGCTCTGTGTTCATGAGACTGATCTTGTGTATTTGATCACACTTCACAAAGAATAACAAGAAAATGTGGTCATTTTATTGAATAGGAATAACAAAAATAATGACAAAGTTACAGCTATTGTCCCTATAAGGCATTCTGATGAGTTGCCAATCAAAATTATCGTGTGACTTTCATGATTTTATTGACATCAATTTACATAAAGTGCATAATCTGATACTGAGCTTAAGGATACAATATTCAAATCAGATCAAGGCCCCCTAGCTTTGAGTGAGAAAGTGAATTTTCCTTGATGTGTAGTTCCATAATACGAAGTGCATAGCATCTTTTTGGGTGATTTTAACCCCCATTGTTAATGGATACAAAGAAGTTACCTTAATTTAAATGAAAGTTAGAAAAAAAGATTTACTTTATAAATGGCGTCTAACGCTCAGTAGCTTTGGATATTATGTTTTCATGTTTATGTTGCAGTACTATTATAGCTTTTATTGCAATCTACTCAGAATGTATTCTTTTTGTAACTCATTTGGTGTTGTCGGCTATCAGCAGCACTTGTTTCACCTTTTGACTAACTTAGGGAGCAGAAGTATTTACCCTGGCTAGGTAGGCACTTTGTAGCACTGGTTTCTGATTGGATGCAACATACCATTGAAATTTACATAATTATGCAGTCACCAATTCTTTTACCAATTGGCTGATTCTGAGATTGTATACAATTGATACAAATTTTCTGAATATGTTATTGTCTTTATGCAAAGAATATCTGTGTATTTTGTTGGTGTAAAATTTTCTAATGTGGTGAATGTAAATATTTTGTGTTTTGTCAATTTTTAGGTTGTTTTGATAATTGCACAAAATGGAGATACTCTTTTTGATATTGAGGTGTTGGTTTACACTGTATAGAACTTTCAAGTTTATGAACTTCTATCTTTTTCTGGAGAATTTTGCACAAATGAATGAAATGTCAATAAAACAATTTACAACTTCAAATTATTCGAGCCTGACCTCTTAAGTTTGCAACATTTAATCTAGGATGGCTGTAAATGGAATGAAGATAAGATGCTTTTCTTTGCAAAAATATATCTAACATCGACAAAAAGATGTTTGATAGAATATCCAAAAACTATTCAATGGAATATGCTCACAGGTGTTTATAGTCGACCAATCTTTTGATTTTTGACAGGGGATGGGCATGCTGAAAAAATAGTATTACCCGATAATAGTGTGCAGTACCTGTATGAGTATTTTGATCCAAAGAATATGAGTATCACAGTTACCATAATGTACAAAATTGTCACAGTGCCGAAGTAAGTTTTTGAAACAGGAATTTTCTTCTGTTTCATGCTCTGACGACCCTGGCATTTTGAGAGTTGCTTATGATTTGAATAAGAAATGAAATTTTTTGTCATTTGGCCATGCCAAATTCTGATGCTTGAATATTTCACACCCATTTCAGAATGTGAAAATTTTTTAATCCTATCATCAATGCCATGTTGGACACACAAAATCAAAATAATTCTTTAAGTTACAATCTTTTGTATGATTCACCTCTAAATCAAGTTGCACCAACTTCCATGCCTTAGAGGCACATGCACTGTTGCATAGTATGAGGTAGGAAAAAAGTGATTGCTACATAGAAATGTACAGCAAGGATTAGGCTGTCTTTTTGCAATGATTACAAGAAATGGCAAGACTACTGCAAGGAACATAAAATACTTTGATGACAGCAGTGAGAAATGGCTTGCAGAAATTTTTTACATTGTGCTGAGATTAGTTAGAGACTATTAAACATTTATCATTCAATATGTCCATGGCATTTCTTTCCCATGACTGTCAGAAATATCAGTTACCTCTCATAGTATTAACTTGCCAACCATCAAGTGCAATTCATCTTTTCTCAAAACTTGCAAATTTTGAGGCGTCCAAACAAAATAGAATAGCACTTTTTACATACATTTCATGATGTAATTTTTCAATAATTTCTTCCGTGGATGTTTTGAGAAATTTTGTTAATTTTTTTAAATGCATTTGCTTTCTTTGTCTTTTATGGATTTTGCCATGGACAGTAGAAGTGAGATTGGCCAAAATTCGACTAGCTTGATGTATCAAATGTGATGATACAATATTTAACATGGTGCTACAGTTGATGGCTTAAAAGAAAGATTGACCAATACACTAAACAGACAGTGCAGATTGTTTGGCAGGTGTTTCATGTTTTCCTGTAAACTTTTTACAGAAAAATGATGACAACTTACTTGCTATATGTCTCCCTCTCTGCTGGCACGGCAATCAGTGTACAATCTCTTTCTGCAGAAAATGAAAAAAATACTGTCCAACCACGCTTACCCTTTATTTTGCAATACGACTACAACACGTTTTTCAGGGAACACTGAGTAAAGTAGTAATTTCTATTTATTATCATGATGTCACTTTTGCCAAAACTAAATCATCCCATTTTCTGAGTCATCGGGAATGTAGTGGAGAGCGCCCTTCGCGTTTCAATTATAGCGTGAAAAACATGACGTCATGTTGCTTCGCGGAGTTCCAGCGTGGATCGTCAGTCGTGGATCGAGAAGATGGCGACCGGTACGCGGGTGAGTAAGATATATAACGCTAACTCAGTAATTTTGCGTAAATATTCTATGTCACAGAACTCTTGTGATTGAGTGACAGTTTTACATACACTAGCAGGTCATAAAATGGAGCTTGTGAGATATTTTCTGCCGTCAGGCCGGGAAAATGTCAAGAATATGGACAATTGTACCAGCGATCGAAGTGTTGGCTATGGTGCTGACGACGGAAGCGAATTCATTGATTTGAAATCATGGGAAACCTTCGAGCCAACAGTTAAACCAAGAGGAAATCCCGTATGTTACATGTGTTAGGCGTACTGGCTATCATTTCTCACATTTTTAAATTGTTCAATGTAATCTGATGAGTACATCTTCTGTCAGCGTACAGACGAACAGAAACCGGAAGTGGAAAGAAATCGTTCTGATTGTCTGCAGCTGTTTTGTACACAACGCGAGTGTTAAACGGTGCATTGCTGGCACTACACATTTGACCAGTTCGTGTAAAGAATAATTAGAATAATTTGGAACTAGTTCTTGACACCAAGGATAACATCTCTTGATTTTGTTTTTATTTTAATTTGCATATAACGGACGATTTCGCGTTCATGTTATTTTATTTACATTTGTCATTTGGATATGTTGTGCAAAGGTAAAATTATAGTGGGCGGATCTCAACGCTTAAGGTAGTATACGCCTCGTAAGTGAAAGGCTTAAACATTTGTTCAAACTTTCCTCAAGGAATATTTCAACCATTCTCTATCAAAATCAAGAATAAAAATCGGGGTCACCTTGCAAATTTTGGTACTAGAGATACAGATTACCCGAGATTTATGGATATTTAAAATTCAAAATGGCCGCCATCTTCGTGTTAACTCTGAATAAAAATAAATTTTCGATTTTCAAAAAATTAAGACGGTGACAAGTTTTCTTACTCCAAGATCTTCAAAATGAACCCCCACAAGTGGTAGATCAGAACAGAATTATAAAAGTTTTGGAGCCAGAATATTTGTCCCTGAGGCGCGTTCTACCTTAATTCATTTCATTGCACTAGATTTGACATAATATAAATGCATGTATAATGTTTAGCATCCTCACGCTTTGCATATGGCCCAGTAAAGGAGGAATAATGTGCAGTTCAACTTCAAGTGGTATTATTTACATCTAGAATTATATTTGTGTGCAGTTGTGACTGAAGTCACATAGAACAGGCTGTTTAATATGGGTATATAACTGCAGCTAAATCAGAATGTTTATCAATCGTGTAGTTCGTGACATGATCATAATGATCCAGATGTTGCATATTTTACAATTCATGGATTTTTTATATTAATAGTATTTCTAAATGTGTCCAAGGGAGTGTGTGACTGATATGATTCACTTGTGTTCTGATGTGCCCTTTCTGTTCACACTGTGGTTGCAACTAGCTGTGGAAATGCAGCTATCTGTGGCGCGGTAGCGTGCGTCTATGCAGGTCATCAAAAGGTCAACCCCACATCGGATAGCTCAGGCCCACCTCGTAGCAAAAATGGGTCAATTACGGTGACCCAACTTGGGTCGGGACTTTGAACGGCAAAATAAACCAAAGTGAGCGTAATTCAATAAAATGACCTATACCTGCCTGAACTCTGATTATTGCTTCTTCCTTATATCCTTTTGTTAACAAAATCTCTGGTTTGTTTACATATTTCGGCTGATTTTCCAAGGGCTACTCAAGATTTTCACTCTCGCAGTGGACTCTGGCTTCCATTGATATGGGAATAAAAACGACATGCATTCGGACCTGAATGGAGATAGGGCCGGTCAGAGTGAAAATCTTGAAATAAGTAAACGAACGAGGGATTTTGTTAACCAAAGGATATAAGGAATGAGCAAAAATCAGAGTTCAGGCAGGTATAGGTCATTTTATTGAATTACGTTCACTTTGGTTTATTTTGCTGTTCAAAGTCCCGACCCAAGTTTGGTCGCCGTAATGGAACCATTTTCGCTACGAGGTGGCCCGCAGCTATCTGTGGCGGGGTTTACCTTTTGATGACCCACATAGACACTCAGTACCCCACCACAGATAGCTGCATTTCCACAGCTACATGTAGGTTGCCACCTGCCCAGTTATTGTTGCCCTGAGGTAATTCATTGTCTGACTGAATTACTGGTAATGGAATCATGCAGTGTTGGCCTCTGTGGGCATTTACAGTTCGCAGAAGTGTGACAGTTTTCTGGAATATGACAGGCTGTTGCATTAAGCGGTGCATGTATACCTTGTCAAACACATCCTGAGTGAAACTTTATCAATAATTACAAGAGGAGTCACTGAAACTTTAGATATTGTTCAAGTTCCAATATAATTGTAACATATTTAAATAAAGCATTTGAAATGTCTGACAGAATCATTTTGTTGACGTAGCCTTTGTTAATCATAACCTACATGTAACTCTATATTCTAATTTTGAATGAATATATGTTCAGAATGTAAAGTTACATGTAGATCATAATTGATAAATTGACTTAATACTGAAAATTTATCCAAAAAAGATTGAGATGTTTTGTAAGTTTTTACAAATTATAAACAGCTGTCAAACAAAGTATTTTACTATTCCTTTAGCAGTACCGGTAAATAACAGCACTGCAGCAGATACAACTAATGTGTTATAAAAATCCTGAACAGTGTTTAATACAATTACAGCAACTGTGCCGTGCATTGCATGTCAATGAGTTGCTTTTCATCAGCTTAAAGTATTTTACTGACTCCAATGAATGTTTCTATCTTGTAACTCCAGGTAATGAAAGCGGTGAGATGCCCTACTGATGAATTGTCTCTCACAAATTGTGCAGTTGTCAGCGAGAGGGATTTTGATCCGAACCATGTCAGGTTAGTCACTGGATATTCATCAGTCCACTTCTTATCAGACAGACGAAACTCATCAAGAATAACTTTATAAAAGGTGCAGCTGCCATTCAAAGAGATTTTGATCCAAGGCATCTCAGCTAAGATACTTTATGAATTTGTCTTCATTAGACAAAGCCATTTTGCCTGGTTTTGCTGCGGACCTGTTCTTGATGCTGTGACCTAAATTGAATGGAGATTGTTGGTAACATCTTTTAATCTTGCTCCCTTTAAGAACGTGCCTGTTAAATGAGAGTAGCTGTGGAGAATGTGCATATAGTTTATGACTTCAGTAATCTGAAAGACTTCAGCTGATAATGCCATGATAGTCAGCCGATGACAATTTTACAGTCATTCTGTCCTCCAAGTCTCTTCTGCACCGTATAGTGTATTGTTGTAGTAATTTTTCCCTGGTTTAGGGTAGAGGGTCATATTGTCTTTTCACTTTCTTTTGCATTTCCGTAAATAAATCAAATTAAATGACATAAAATTCAATTTAAAAAGTTCTCAACATTAAAACTATACAGTGCAACTATGCTTCCAAAAGCATGTTGAAATGTGTAGTGTTCATCTCGTTAACAAAGATTGCATGTGTGTATATCAATGTCCAGTGTTATTGATGACAACTGGATTTTAGTGCAGACTAGAATTTATTCATCAACAATTATATATAACAAATTGTATATTGTACATCGTGCATTTTGTTGGTAAGGTTAAATCTTTATATTCTAACACTTCAGGTCGGAGAAGGAGAAAATGTATTTACAGGGTAAAATTAAAACATGATGTAAATATCTAAAGTTACAGCTATAGACCTACCATCACTTTAGGTATCAGAAATGTGAGAAAAATGAGAGTGGTGCAAAAATCAACACAAATACATGTATGCAAATGGTCCTGTCAGTTTACATTTGAAATGAGTCAGTTAATTTTTGGTTTGTCAGGCAAGCTATATCTACATTCTCTTTTCTTTTTTATTTACAGACATGTAGAAGTTAGGACGAGCCCACATCATAAGTATGTGTTCACACTACGCAACCATCATAGTATAGTCCCTGGAACCATTGGTTTTAGTCTGCCACAGGTAAGATACTTTGACAGGACATACCTGTATTGATATCCACTGAAGGATATTGCACGACTTAACAACAGAAACGCACTGTGCATTTTGTTCAGTGCTGTAGGTGGAAAATCTCATGAATCTGTTACGGTAGTATGTGCCTCAAAAGTTAAAAAAGCTGAACTTCGCTCAAAGTTTGGTAGTATAGAAGCAAATTACCTAATATTTACCAATATTTGAAATAAAAAAACAACTGCCATCCATGTTTTAATGCTATTATTGTTAATTCTCAATTTTCAAAAAAACGCAAGATGGTGAAAATTTTTATGCCAAGAACTTTTAAAATGAACCCCACGAGTCATAGATCAGAAAAGTATTGCAAAAATTTGAGTCTTATCATCTGTTACTGAGGCATATTCTACATGTACCTTAATATAATTGGTTACATCTTCTTGTATTTTCTTGCTGCTTGTTTACCTAATACAAGCAATCAACAAATAATTGTTGTTGTTTATTCTGTTTTACTGAAACAACAAAGCCATGTTGTCTGTCATTGGCCCACTATTTTCGCTTAGCCAGTAAGCATGTCATGTGAAATGACAGTTATGATACTGACACAATGTGAGAAATACAGTTCCAGGTACTTTTGTTGTGCATAGACAAGATGTACTTTTGCTAAAGATATTGATATTTTATAGTCCAATCAATTCCTAAAACAGATCTCATTGAAATCTGTTCTTAACATTTGTATTGCTGGTGACGTGAGTACATTTCACAGATGGTTAAATGATTGGCCAACAAAATCAATATTTACATATCGTAATAGGGTGTAGACATTTCAATATGCTGCCATGGGCTAGGAAATGAAATATCACCAATGCAGGTATTGTTTTTTTTAAAGTGAAAATAGTCGTCTCACTGCCAAAAAGGAAGATATTTTGCCGAGACTGTGTATAAATTTGCTTGAATTTATGTGAATATTTACAATCCTGGCGGCATAAGGAGTTGGCTCATACAGTGCAGGACATTGTCACTGTGCTGAAATGTCACAGTGATTTTCATTGCAATTCTGTCAGCCCATATGGTGCTGCATTATATCATAAATGTACCCATCAGGTGATCCTGTAGTCTATTCAGATTTGTCAATACATGAGCACAACCGCTGTGCAAGGTGAAGCGACAGTAAATTGCATTTTCTGTGTAAAAGGGTTTTGTAGATCATGCTATACAGACTACAAGCTGGCAATAAAGTTACATCAAAAAGGATGATGTAAATGACATTATATTACCATGCCCTGCCTGTCGCAATTTGATTGGTCGAGCTGAACCACGTGACTGACCACAAATACACAGTAATGGTCTGTTTACATGCCCGTGAATATGAATAATAAGATTAACAACTCCAAGTATCGTAACTTTACAGCTAAAACGTAAATCAAAATCAATCACAAAATAAAATTGAGCACTTGTAGGTCAAGTTGAGATACTTTTTTCTGAAAACATCCCCGGATTTGCCAATTTTTTACAGCGCGCGTGACAGTGCATCGTGTATTGCTCAGTTTCTGGGGCCCAGTTGGCGTTCGCTCCTGAAATTTTCGGAAATTTTGATGGTTTTCTTGGGTTCGCTGATAATATAATGGAAATAACAGACTCCGCTCTGACTATTAACGTTTATTTGTGGGCGCGGGCTCGAGGAAAGCCAAATTAACGGGCGAGGCTTATAAAGCCAAATTAACGGGCTCGGCAAGCCTCGCCCGTTAATTTTTGGCTTTCCTCTCGCCCTTGCCCACAAATAAACGTTAATGGTCAGTGCGTCGCCCGTTATTTCTATATTAAAACATGACAATAATTTCATGCAGTCTGACTCCGAGGGATCAGTGATATACTGTACAGTTGCTGTATGACTTTCTGTAATTTCAGAAAATATTATTTTCTATGAGATATTTCTTTAAATAATTATTTGCCTTCCTTGTATCATTGATCAGGTGAAGATGTGTATTGGTATCAAAATGGTTTGCATAAACAGGGATAGGCCCTCTCATTCTGTGTCATGCACAGACAGTGCCAGTGATAATGATATTGCTTGGTCGATAGAGACTGATTTTGAACAGCTAAATCAACCCTATACGTAATGGATGGGATTTCATAATACGAGTGTCTGTGGGTGCAATAGGATTTAGAACTCAGGTGTATCATTATGGCAGAAAATCATGAATGCAGCTGTGGCTTGAAATAACTTGATAAATATGCTGTTACTGGTTTAATGGCAATAATGGCGTCTTTTTTTATGTCCTTCCAGTGTGTTCATAGGGAAATACATTTATTTTAATACATACGGTAGAGTGATTTGTGTCGCCAACCCTTACACTGTGCAAGTGTGTGGGTTGCAAATGAACAAACGTGTGGTGAAAAGTGCCCATGCTTGCCAATTTCCGCAACATATCCACATTCAGTGCTCACGTAAGATTAATATACTGTACAATGCAATACTATGACGTATCTGCTACCCCATTGATATTTTCACTATGAAAGGAACAATAGTTAATGCTTGAGCGTATAGCCATAATTGAAAACACAAATGTTTTCAAATATTACAACTTCATGTGTTGTATCCATATTTGCTGCAGATGATATCTTTTAATTATAAGTTTTTTCAAGTTTTGTCCTTGAAAAAATGCTGTATAGTTAGCTAAAACTCCAGTGAAAATTCTACTGGCATAAATTCCTCAATATCAGCAAAATTTTACAAATGGTGTTCTTTATTTAAAAGATACATGTATATACATGTACCATATACCACCGAAATTTTCAATTCTTGCATTGAATGATAAATGCAAATTTTATTGCTTGCAAAATGATGAATAAATATTTGCCTGTGGAAAGTACTTCAGTCAGCAGAGAAAAAAAGATGGAAACTTGCTGTAGGGTTTGACTGTACTCCGTGAATTTAGCTATGATGTGTCAGCTGCAACTGCAAGAAACTCCTGCCAGTATGGATTAGTACAGTAATGCCCGACACACTTAGCAGAAATCCAACACTGTCCATTACCGTCCCTTGAAACGTCACAGTCTTTGATGGGAATCGACACACCGTACATTAAACACTGTAATTGCCTGTCACAGTGAATGCAGAACCAGGAATGATGGCTGGTCGTTGATCGTGTGAAATCCGTCTCATTCTGTGGAAGTGTCTCAGGTGATGATTGTAGGACTTCACATACTGCGTAGTATCATAGTGGATATGTGACTGTGAATACAAAACCTGCACTGATGACTTCCTATGTACAGTAGCTTCGTTATAGTGAGTACCAATGCAGTAGCCTGTTGGGTACAGAATTCTTAGCCAGATGTTTTTAAAGAGATTATTAATCAAAGGCAATTTGTGAGAATGGTGTCATTGATTTTTAAAATTGCTGTACGTCTACTATGAAAAGAAACTTTCAATCGTACTTTTACCAAATCAAGGATAAAAATCAGGCGTCACAATGCAAAGTTCAGTAAGAAAATATCTGACTTTTACCAATATTTGAAATTCAAAATGGCAACCATCCCTGTGTGAACTCTGTGAAGAAAAATAAGATTTTCAATTTTCAAAAACCTAAGACGGTGAAAATTTTTCTTACTGGAAGAGCTTTAACATGATTCCCAACAAGTGGTAGATCAGAAAAGAATTGTAAAAAATTGAAAGTCTGAATGTCTGTTCCCAAGGCGCATTATACTGTACCTTTAAAAGTGTAGGTATTAAGTGATATTGGGCATTAAATATATTTTGAAATAACGATATGTATAATGTGCAAGTCATCTGATATACCGTAGATGGTATAATATGTAAACAAAAGTATCATAGATACACTTATGAAATACACAGCATGCAAGTCATCAGCTTGAGCAGTATCAGTGCTGGATCTCAGGAGGACCTGTTCAACAAGAGGCAAAAATATGTTCATGTTACATTGCAGATGTCCTACTGCTATGTTGCAGACACAAAACACTAGTGGAGTGCATTAGGATGTGGTTGATTACATGGTACCACTAAGTCGGTTCAGGGTAAAAGAGATTTTGAGCAATTTATACAGAACGTAAAACATGAAAGTAAAGTTATGTGGGCAGATGGGAGAACCACTCCATAGATCGAATTAAAAGGTGAGAATGGGATTTCACAGTTTGACTTCCGGTAAAGTGAAAATGTGAATCAGTGAATTGATAGAGCCATTTGCCAACATTTAGATGAACTTGAACTTACAGTTTCTATGGAAAGGAATTGCCAGCAAAAGCAAATATGGTCTGTTCATTAAAAAGTTCCTTTAGGTACATGTAGTGGAGAATCAGATAGGATGGGCAGTATGTCATGAAGTGATGCTTCCAGGACTGATGCTTTTAGAAAATGAATTCTCTCCTTTGGGTGAGAAACTTGTCAGGCTCAGTAGCTCTGAAATTCATCCCAGGTACGGCAGAGAAATTGCAGCCTACAGACAGAGAGTGCAGCTGAGCTTCTTGAATAAGTAGACAATTACTGGTACATGTAACGTAGCCAAGTCTCGGCTCGGATTTCAGATTTCATTAATCTTGCGGTAACAGAGAAGGAACTCTTATTGATTCATCGGATGCTGAGCAAGTAATTCATTGCCCAAAATAGGTTCATGAAACTCTGGATTCAATCAGGTATTTCTGTCCCAGCCAAGCATTCTCTCTCAGTGCCACTAGAAGTTGAACACGGTACACCAATTTTACAGAATGCTTTCATGAAAAAAAATTGTATGAAGTATTTCAAGATTGCTATATGATTTTATGAGAATCAATATTATTTCTGAAATCAGAAATATTTATTATTTCTAAATATCTATTATTTCTCTTTATAAAAAAACATTGTACAATTTATTGAGATCTGTTCACTTTTTTGCCACATTTGCCAGGTGATGTAGTGTAATTTATTGATTTTCAGATCCTGAAATGTTTTTTGTAATATTATTTATTACATGGGACATCAATGACTGTAATATTGAGAAAATAATTGTGGGTAGACTAAAGAATCATGAAATTCACTTCACTTCTTAGATCATGATAAAAAGTTTAATACAGATTGATATGAAATCAATAATTTGAAGCAATGAAGATGTAACTTATTAACAATATTGCTATTCCGTAAAAAGATAAATATAAGGAATCATTTGTTAGCACACACTCAATGGTGTGCGTGATTGTGAATACACACATGGTGCTCACTGGGGAATCGCTCCCTGTCTTGGTTGAATCCGTATGTGAATAAAAGAAGCAATTGTCCCATAAATTGATGTTGAAATCGAGTTATGAATAATGTAAAGAGATTGCCAGGCACTGTACCATGGATGAGCTATCAGATTTTGCTGTGATGTATTGGATAATTTAAAGGGATTCAGTTGTCTGCTAGGAACTGGACGGTTCCCTCAGTGCTATTAGCTGTTTCTTGGTTAATTTGCAAAGTCGTAACAAGCGCCAGGTAAACATTGACTTTAGAAACAGAAAGCGCGTTTTCAAAGTGAGTAGAGTGATATTATAAAAGGGGACGATTTCATATTGTTTTAATTAAATTTTGTGTGTAAAGTATTGTGTGTCATAATATGTGTAGTTGTTTGAATTCAGTAATGATAAGTAATTTATGACAATTAGGTGATGTCATTTGATCACAGTGGATACAATCACATTAATCATCCTCTTGTGTGGACAACGGCATCTTTGACAATCTCACGTAATATGTGTCAGAATGCCGAGTTTGTGAGTCAACATGGTAGATTATTGTCACATTCTGGAGAAGTCAATCATATGAATGTATCAGTCAGGACGAAGGGACCACGTTGCAAGTTCTGAGGCGTCTTTCATTTGCAAAATATTTCAGTATTGCTGAGGTCGGCAATATTTGGTGGAAAGGCTTTTAATTTGAATGGAAAATTCTGATTTAATGCTGATGTTTACTGTGCATTTATGAAAACTAATGCAAACAAGATGTGTTAACTAATTTTGCCTTGCAGCATGTGTACCTTACAACAGATGAAATCAATTGTAGCCGTGATAACATCAGTGCGTACTGCTACTGACAAAATGGATGAGTTGAGCGGCAATGATAGCATCTAGAACACAGTACCGTCCGTATTAAACTCTATGCTGTAATTGCGCCTGTTGATTATGCTGAAGGATGCCCTACCGAGCAAAATTGGTTAAATTAGCCAAATTGCAGAAAGTTTTCAAAATCTAGTCATCAGAGGCTGATATGTGTGCATGAAGAATTCTGGAGTTCAGGGCCAAAGTCGGCTCCCAGCCAGCTGAACCAGAATGCAGGGGAGTTGATAAAGATGAAGGCAAAATTCACACTCAGAAATAGGAAAATTTTAATATAGTCCTGCACATAACATCCCTAGTACATGGAGTAAATACTCATGTTCTCGTGTTACCTGTATGAACTTTGTACTTCAAATGTCAAATGTAATTTTGTCAAATGAATGTACTTTCATAAAATTCTGTATAAATCATGTAGTAATTGTTTTTGTATGTCTGAAGATAGGGTTTCACATGGCTTCATTTTAAAGGCCGTTGAAGCGTATGAAAATGAAATTAAGTATTACTTTGCAAGCAGACCAGGACAGGTATGAATAATACATTTTATTACCGCAGCTGTTGAAATCTCATACAGCCTTAATCAGCAAACAGTTGAATAGTGTATGATATTGTATAGTGTGTGTAGACAGTGGATGAAATGTGAAAAATGTGGTTCAGCGTCGTGGATCGTGAAATTCTCAGAAAGGAGTGAAAGACATTGAAATCTGGTTTAGGAAATGAAAAGTTGCAGTGTAGTGTAGCTAGCGATTGCTTGGTTTTATGTGCTTTATGTAATTGCCCTGTTTAGAAGTGTCATTTCAGGATATTGCAAGATCTCCATGTCAAAACTGCTTTGGAGAAAACAGTACTTGTACGATGTACATGGAAGATATTGCCATGTTTTATTAAAATGGTATTATGAATTATGGTGCAAAAGCCCCAGGGGATTCATTTTATTGCAATAATACTGCAGTTTATACATTGTAGCACCTGCCTTTTGGCGTGTCTTTTGAATATTTTCAGTGGGCTTTAAAAACCTTCTAATATCATTGGAATTCTCATAAGCAAACTTAAAGTTTTGTATCAAAATGACAACAGCCATCCCTGATCTGGGTTAAAGTCTTTTTTCTCCTGTATTTTTCAATATCATTCCTGTGGAAATATTGAAAAGAACACAAATGCAGCTTAGATGATATATGTTTTTATATGGACACAAAGCAGTATACGATATCACAATTTTTACCTTAACCATGGAAACAAAGTGTAGATGAAGTCATATTTTTTCTTTTCAGCAACACGTAACCCATATTTTATGCGGAAGTATTGCATTACATCTATGAAAATATATATGTGTAATTTTTTGTCACTATCACATAGTTATGCATATAAAATATGAAATATATAGCCCCAATATAATGATTCATGGAATACTTGAGTGCTTTCAGTATGGTCACTGAAATTACTTGTCAGGAATGATTTCTTGAGTCTGTCATAAATCTTTGAAGGATATTGACATTTTGTGTCTGAACGCCCTGATGAATCTGATGGATAATGGATTGAGCTTCGATATCCACAGAGATTTGTAAGTGTCCAGGTTGTAGTCGCAGTTCCAGAATGTACAGAAATGTTGCTTTGCATTCACAGAGACCAGACAGAGGTCCAATCAGGTGTGAAGGCAAGCTCCATTCAATTCTATGCTTGAATTCACTGTATCAGTACAGTGCCAATGAATACCCTGTGTAAGCCTTGATTTGGAAACTAATTCCTCCATGATGGAATATTTCCCAGTGTGCAAATAAGCACACTATTGCAAACCCAGCAAACTAATTTACATAGTGCTTATACATTTATCTGACACAGTACGATACATTATATTTTACAGATAATTGAAAATAATCTTGTTAACACCAAATATTCTTGAAACCTATTGAAAAAAGATATAGGCATTGCAGCTAAAATGTGGCTTTGTCAATTTATTCCCACAAGACAAGCTCAAAGAGATTTTCAAATGTCCCATTTCTGATGTCAGCTGAAAATTTAATGAAGATTCCTATTGCCAGTATTTCTCCATTCATGGGGAGTCAAGGGAAATATATAGCAAGAGTGTTACAGCCAGCAGTATTTAGGTCAGATGAACTCATTAGCGGTAGAGATTTTGCAGTCGGTTGGCTTCAGAGTGATCTTCAGCAGAGGAATTAGTGGTTTGTAATATGGTCGGCTTTAGGCAATAGTAACTATGAGTTAATCTAATTCCAGCCTTGAGCTTCTCGGCCTTCAGAGTATTGATTGGTGCCGTTTTCAATAGAGCTTTGCTACACTGTATCAGCGTTGCTTTTCCATATCAGTTGTCTGTACTCTGACTTGCCATTGGGATACTGACAGTGCCTACGTGTTAAGTCCCAGGATCTCAAGTTCTGAGTGGCAGGGCATTCCGTATCATTGCAATTTAACTTTAATAATTCCCTCATAGCTTCTTTCATAAATTTAAATAATTCTCTGATTGGTTCATTCTTAGTCTTGATTGTTATTAATTTACCAAACATCAGAGTAAACACTCCAAACTGTACAATCTGAGTGCATTTGTGATAATGTCGAACCGGGTTCTTGTTCAACATGAAAACCATACTGAAAAGCTTGGAGAGTGGTTGCATTTTTGTATAAATATTATTCACTCACACAATTTATTTGACTGTAAAATAGAAAAACATGTTTTAGATTCAGCCTGAGCAGAACAACTTAACTCTCATACAAATCGATGCATAAGTGAATGCATTGTTACACCATCTGCCTGTGTGTGTAATTGTCCAATGTGGCATCCTCTAGAAGGTCAAAGGTGAACTGAGTACATAAATCAATAATTGTAAAGTACATGTAATTCCAGATTTTATTGTGACACTAAGTGTTTATTGAGTAATGAATGGGGCTTTTTATTGAATATGACATGAAACAAACAAATGTTAAAAAGTACATTGCAGTTACAGAGAATGTAATGTAGTGCAGTATTGGTACGATATACATAGGCAGTAATCAATGAATTAATTATGAGTACCAGATGCAATATATGTGCAAGTGCATTGTGTTATTTAGGGTGCTTTTGCTCAGATAAAGTATAAAATTCCCACATACACACATCAAGCTATTATACTTTGCCTGAAGGATTAATGAGCACAGTTGAAAAACACTCTTGGAATAAAACACACATGCCATGCAAATCAAATATGCAGTTTTCTTAAATGGGCAAATATCAGCTAGGCCGGCAATACATGCAATATTTGGGTCAATATCACGTACACTCATGAAGCTGTAGAAGTCTGAATTATTCATAACTCTAAGTTTCTACAAGAACAGAATCACTGTCATATCAATAATATTGATATGACAGTGATTGAGCAAATGACCAGAAGTTGAATTATTGACTACATAGGAACAGGCCAAGTACAGTACAAGTACACATATCTCTGGTGTTCACTTTTCCTGAAGTCGATTTTGTGGAACTTCCATGAAAATCCACAAATACTTTGTATACCAGACACACACAGCAACTGTTCATATATGATTCAATCCCTGGTTATTGGCAAGTTCAATAGCACAAAAGCAGGACACATCATGCTTCAATTGATATATGCGCTGGGCGTGATAAATCTTCTAATGTATCAGTTATTAAAATGAATGACTTTGGAAGTGATAAAAAGCCATTTCCAAATACACCCACACAGGGTTCAGATTGAACTTCTGAATTTGCAGGAAAAGAGAGGCATACTTAAAGGCAGGGGGAGCCTATAAATACCCCCTATCTCCCTGGGCATTCATAATCCAATATGAGTGGCGTACGGTAACAACGTCAACGAATGCTCCCGAAAATCTGGAGCTTTCAACAACCATGGTGTAAATTAAAGCACTGTTCCAACATATTACGTTTTGTGAATACTTGTTGCATCACCTTATTGGTGAAATTCTCTCATTTTTTCCATTTTAAGTTGATTTTTGATGCCAAAACTGCTTCGATGTTGTGTTCAAAGCGTCCACAGAACAATAGATGAAAGCATTCAAACAGCTGCCAATCACGAGGGGACGCGAAAAGGTGCAAACGATCAAACGTTTGATGTGTACATCGGATCGATTACGATGTCAACAATGAATAAACGATTCTTACCACTGAGCAAAATACTTGACCAACGGTTACTGAACACGAGTCTCAGATGAGTTCAGACACAAACGGACTGCTTCATGGTTTCAAGCACATTGCCTCTTTGTTTGTTTGTTGATCTGTGTACCTGTAGGCTATGAATGGGTGATGTGTATGTTGACCTGCAGTACGATATTTTATGATAGATCTCTTTTGGAAGTATATAGTGACCTAGCCCTACATACGATGCCGTGTGTTCCCGGCGTTATACGGCCTCCCACCACGGCTCTGCTGATTGCCACGGACAAAACCGGCAACATGCGGATCTAATTTGGACGGAGCACGAACAACTACTTTTCATACTCTTTTCGGCCGAAATCAACTCGAGTCTGATCCAAATCCAATTGCCTACCCAAATCACTCAACCGCTCACAGAGTGCGAAAAGAATGCTTTCGTGACGTCTAAAACCGTTGTTTGCTGGCGATGCATGGTCAATGGCCGAGGCAGTGGACGCCCATTGGATACGTTCATGCATAGACCCTAAAAACGTTTTTAGGGTCTATGGTTCATGCCACGATTATGCAGGTGCCCATGAGCTGCATTATTTCCTGTCGGGTCGGGGCGATGAAACTAAACCGCGATTGACTCATCTCTGTCTGATTTGACCAAAAAGAGACACTTGAAATAGATTATAGCATCAAATGTTGACCGTTCAGACTGAAACATGATGAAAGGTCTGAAGATCGCCGTGATGTCGTTCTTCTCAGTCTACACGTTTTTCTGAGCTTGTTTTTTACTAAATTGCTCTAATATTATCTGACGTTTTTTTGATCAATTTTTCTTTCCCAACCAGGGCACAACATTACCCTTTTTACTTTAATAGTAACCTAGGATTCATTTAATTCGCAGATTACATGTAATAGACTCTTATGTTCTTCCTCGATTTTCTGTGACTGATTTTGCTTTCCCGATATCGATATTGCGTTCGCACTCACATGTCTTGAACCTTACGCCATTCACTGAAATAGTTTTCGGACAAACTCAATAAATTTGACAACTACTAACGAATAGTCGGCAAAATTTACAGAGACTAGCAATAATAATTA
>LD348801.1:89798-101146 GCA_001465055.1 Ptychodera flava | reverse complement strand
CTTGACCCCCAACACTTGTGTCTGTCTGTATGTTGTCAGTATAGGCATCATTTAATATTCATATAATACCCCCCCAGCCAAAGAAACTGACCTTCCCCTTAAATGCTGCTATCACTCACAAGTCCAAATTCTAAAAATTATCACTGCAATGTAGAGCACTGAGTAATAACTGTTTGTGAGTGAAGACCACAAAGTATGTTTGAGAGAGTGTACTGATTTCACTGTAAAGTAAGTTTTAACCAAATAACATGTCCTCATCTGGTTTCTAAACACCAGATTCAGATGTTTTCATGGTGCATGTTGGACTAGATGAAGAATCCTACCAGCAAAAAATGAGAGATCTCGACAGTCAAGTTCAAACAAGGAGTGTCAGGGAGAAAAAGGAACAATTGAAAGCAGCATGGGAGAAGATCAAAGCAGAAATGGACAAAACTGAATGTGAGGCTATAACAAATAACAATTCTGTCCAAAGAGTAGATCAAAACTGTAGGGACAACTGTGGTGAAGTAACAGTGACCAGTATGAAACTGGATTCCTTGGCAATCTCACTTGACCTACCTACTCTGTATAACCTGTACAGACTGAAACAAACATGTCTATCTGGTAGTTTTCCTGACTCATTTGAACCACTATTGATAACTGATAAGATGAGAGAGGAGGCTGACAAAGTTGGATTACAACTCAAGTTGAAAGCAACCTATGACCAAGCCAGATTTGATGAAATGGAACTTTTCTTCATAAACAGTAAGTTTGCCGTGTTTCAAGCAAATTAAGATTATGTTTACAATCAAGGGTGAAAATACCTGACTAAACAGAAAATTTTATATTTCTATATAAATAGTTGTGGTAAATATGTTGCATTTCTCAAGTTTTGACAATTGGATGACGATTACATTCACTTGCTGTCGCTTTATTATCACTGAATGCATTCTTCACATTTTATGAAGAAAGTAAACTTTAAGTAATATGTGACATCTCCGACATAACTCAGGGGTACGTTATAGGACAAACAAGTGTACATCTGAATCAGTGTAAACTGATGAAACCCCTACCTTATGATATTGCAGCACTGTCTGAGTCTAAACAGGTGTTTCTGGAAATGTAGCTGTATCCAACTAGGAGATTCTCTTTCCTTGGAGAAAGCATTCCTAAGTCAGTTGATCTTCCCAATCTGGTTAAGAGAACAAGCGAGACTGCACAGTTCATATGTAAACCATAGCCATGTTAGATGTAAAATATCTGCCTTTAGATAAAATACACTTTATTTATAACACTTTTACTTGAATTAAGGATAATCAATCCTAGATACAACTATTAACCGGTATTTCACAGAGGTTCTACAGCAGCAAGGTGTCTTAACTCACATCCTTATTTTCATTCAGGAGATGGAGGTGGACTTGAACCTGTCAAAATGTATCATGATGTCATCGAGGGAGAAGATGATGAAGAGATACTTATTGATGTAAGTTTACAATTATTACAAAAGTACTGATTTCAATTCAAATTATTATCAATGAAGAGAGATACGGTATAGATTAATTTCTACACAGGAATGACACATTTAAAATGTATCAATGAGTTGTTCATATTATATTATTCATCATGGAAAAAATTAAATTCTTGATCTCATTGAAACCAATGAAAGTACAGGCTATTAAATATACCTTACTGTTCCGTACTTTGATATAAACAATCTCAGGATGAAGACACTGGTCAGAAATCTGACACAATGGTTACAGGAAGAATTGATGGTAGTTCTCAGACTGAACAAGGACAATGTAAGTACTTGTGGTTTATCTTTGTACTTCTCATTGAGATCACTGGATATTCAAATAAAATATTACCCAACATCAAAATTCTGATTGGTATCCATAATCATCTGCCCAGGAGTTTATGACATATCAATTCTCATGTAATCCATTCTGATTTTTGGCCACACTGACACTCACCCTAGACATGTACGGTAATCAGTCTGTTGAAGATAACCATTCATGCATCCATTTGCATGTAACAATTAGAAGATACTGATATTGTTAAAATTAGAATATTACCATCTCATCGATACCAATACTGATAATTAGATATTATTCCCAAATATTTTTCTTCGTTCTTCACGAAGGGAAACAGGAGTGATGTAATGACTGTGCAACCATGAGTCAAATATGAGTGGTGACATGGTTATTATTATACATCTACCATCGAGAACAATAGAATTAAGCGTGCGCTAAAAAAGCCGTACAGAACTCGCGCCCATTCCGTACGGCATGGTTTCAAGGCGCCCCATTCCCTGCGGCTGTATCTGCGCGCTCACTGTAGAACAGTTTCAAGGGACCCCTTGGACGAGTGCCAGAACAAGTCTCTCGCGCGCTCTGTACGTACGTATGTGTGTAGTGCACACACTCCAAAACTTGCAGAAGCGCGTCCGAGGTAGCGTTCCACACTGGCGCGATAAAATCGGAAGAAAAATAGTTGACATTGCACGAAAACAGTCACTACTCCGACATTTTGATGCCAGGATCAGGAATGTAAGATGTATAATAATAAGGTTATTACGAAAATACCGCAACGGATGCACTCGGACATTGGCGCCTCGCATCGCCCTCCGCTTCGCGTCGGGCGATACGCTGCGCCAATGTCCTCGTGCATCCTTTGCGGTATTTTCGTAATAACCTCATATTACGTCACTGTATTTTCCAACCTAAATGAAGAAAATATATTTGGAAATAATATATTTATCATATTCACAAGCCAAGCTAGAATACGTTATTTTTTTCAAAATACAAGTAATTTTCCATAACAATTCCACATTTAAACTTTAAACAACTTTTGGGGTAATATTAATACGTCATTGGAGAGCTGTCAATCATTTCAGGTTGTGCTTTGCTTGACCGAGGAACATGGCATTCACCGATGTGTACGGAGCAAATGCCAGACATCTTCTCTGTCAGCACGTACCTTCTGCAAAGTTATACACGATTTCCAAAGATAGCATAGGCCTAGAAATTTACCTCAAATAAAAGTTATGCTGTTTTTCCAGAACAAAAATCTTCTGAATCTCAAAAGCATAGACAGCCTGTAACATCACACCTGACCCTCAGATTTCAATGCTTAAGGTAGTTGTGCCTCAAAAGTTAAAGACTTTTGACCGTTCTCTTACCAAAACAACAATGAAAATCTGGGATTACCATGCAAAGTTTTGAACTAGCGATACGAGTTATCAAACATTTGGCGATATTCAAATATTCAAAAGGCCGCAATTCCTGTGTTATTACTCTATGGGGGGAATTAAATTTTGGATTTTTGAAAAACTAAGAATGATGTTGAATATTTTTCTTTCTCCAAGACGTTTAAAATGAGCCCCAACAAGTGTTAGATCAGAAAGAATTGTAGATTAAATGGAGTACGTCCGACAATCTGTCTCCAAGACATGTTCTACCTCAATCAATTAAATCCACAGCAATGCGACAAGCTACAGGCTCATTATTTCCAAAAACAATTCACATAATTCCTTAGGAATATGCAGGCATTACACTCTTCTGTTTTCATTGCTCGAGGATTATTATTGTCGTATGTAGTCTATGGAACTATTGATTTCATTACACAACTTTTGGAGGCTCAGCATGTGGCCTGAACGAAGGCCACATGTCCAGGTTCCCTTGTTGCAGTGGAGTTGAAACTGTATGTCTACCACATAAAAGTGTACTCTGTGCATCAAAAGTTCCGGTGGCAGTGGGGTTTATACGAATGTGAACCCCAATGTTGGCAACAAAACTCAAACACAAGGACTCAAAATCTGCCAAGTTAATGTATTTTGTCGTATTCTAATAATTATGACTGATTTAGTACGAAATGTTCACGTTGACACAAATTTTGATCATGCGAGAAATATGAGCTATTTGTTTACATTGACAAGCATATCAAAAAATTTGACGCAAAAAAACTTATGATGCACCTAAATGTATGACATAGACATGGTTTAATTGTCCTGATGTGAATGTCCAAAGCATAAATCCTGGTATTTATTGTTTAGAGGTGATAAACATGGCTTATGCATGTGATAATATAAGTATTTCACACTTACTGTTTGTTTAATTAAATGTGTCCACTTTTTGTTGCTGTCAGCCACTGAAGACATCCAATCTAAATCTGAGATGGAAAGGGCAACTCTAGAATCTCAACTGAAGGAGGCAAAGGAAGAGAAGGGTACCTTGGAAGAGAGATGTAAGGAACTGACACAGAAGTTAGAGAGTGCTGAGCAGTCATTGGTCAGTCAACGTATTGGGAACAGTATGGAGAGAGAGAAATTACAGAGTGAACTTGAACAGAACCAGAAGCTGATAAAGGAACTTCAGGACAAAGTACCCGTAGCAGAATTAGAACATCAATTGGAACAATCTGATCTGAAGAAACAAGGAGGGAAAGGTATTAAGGAGTGTTTGATTTTATGTCTTAGATTACAGTTGCGCTTGTCATTTGACTTAGGAGGTTCACTGTTCGACACGCACAGATTTCTTGTTTGTTATGCCCGAAGGTTTAGTGTTAAACACAAAGAATCACTTGACGAAAATGCAACTATTCAGTTTCATTTTTGTCTATGACTTGCTGAAGGAAAGGCAGGCATACCGGTATATTCATTGTTGATCCAGACTGCAAAGTTTTGAGCCAATCATATGTGTGAACCGGGAAAAAAGAATTTAGAGAGGTGAAAGTTCTGCTACAGTGTATTTTTATTTTAACGTTCTGTATGATAAGAGAACATGCAGCAATCGACTGCACATCCTTCGGTGTTGTGTTTTCGACTAAAACAACTTGTGCTTCACAGTCAAGAAATCCATGTGTCCCAAACAGTGAAACTCCAAACTCAAAATTAAGTGCTGTAATAATAAGTCCATGTCACATCTACAGTCAAAGTTGTGTATGTATAATGGTCATGCATAAGATCAAGAAAAAGTGACCACTATATGGAGGTCACAGGCCTCCCTTTATACAGGATGGCTGTGGAATAACCTTCAGGCTTCAGTGTAAGTGGTGTGTTGACTAGTGAATTCAGAAGACGATGACAATAATGTATCGCCATTCAATATCATGTGCCTCTTTAAAATCATATGACACAAGCATATAATCAGTAAAAGTATACACATTTTTTGAATTTAGTGTAAGCAGTTTTGACAGATGACATTCAGTCAGATATGCATGGATTATACCAATATAAACAGGTTTTGTACCAAAATTGAGTATAACCACATAGTGAGTTACCTGTTCTGTTGAGGGCCGGGAACATTGACTGCTACAAAGTGACGTAAGATACATGTATGTCATAACATTTCTGTGCAACAGAAACAACGGAAAGTTAGACGAACACTTCGCAAGTCACCATGTTTACGTAAGGTTGTGACTGATCTGTAGGGGTGACCATAACAGCAGTTTTTGACTGTATAATCTTTATCCTGTCAAGTTCAGTTGAGGCATAATCCCTCCAATTTGTTGCATTTTAACACGGGCTTGAAGATATGAAGGCCCCTGAAAACCCAGATACTGTAAACACCAGGTTTTTACTGACCATGCCAAGTAGTTGAAAATTATATCCAACGTTTTGGATCATATTTACTGCCTTTCCTAATTTGGCATATTTGGGAAAGTGATTCTGTACGGCACAATAATTGAAGGGTTAAAGCTGTGCATCAAACATACATTTATATATTTTATGTTTAGTGTCCTCTAGCAGGCAGAGATGCAACAAAGACAAGCATATTACATCAAGAAAATACAGGGATAGTTTGAAGCCAGATGCAGCGTTTGTAGTCACTACATTTCTAGATACTAATACATGTATCTTGCTTTATTGACCAGGCATTTCCAAGGACCCTGGTGGGGGGGGGGGTTCCCCCCTCTTCATACAGAACTTTTAAAATTTGATTTGATGTTAAAGTAACATCATTTCATATTCATAGAACAACTATCTCATTTAGAAATGTTTAGGTACCACCCACTTTTACCCCTTACTGATCATCATCAATTTTTTCTCAATTTTCTTCAAACAAATGCATCTCTGACATCTCTGAAACTGTTTGTCCAATACCAATCACATTGGTTTATAACTTGTCAGGGATTACCTGAAGAAATATACATTTTCTGAGGCTAAGTTTTCTCTTTTTTAGTCAAAACGTTTTATATATCACTGTGCATAGAACATCAAAATTCAATATTAGGTTTTCAGGGATAAACCATTGATTTTATGATCATAATGACTTCCTTATTATTTAACACTATGAAAATGTGTATGGGCATGTGCCGCCTGAGTGGAACACTTTTTCACAAAACAATCCCTAAGCATGGGTCACTCTTCAACCAGAAATCCCTTATTCTGGGTCAGTAATCAAGAAGATCTTTAAATGCAGTAAAATAACATCTAAAAATTCCCCCAATTTGTTAAGAATATCCCTAACAATGGGTCATACATTTTTTTAATTCATGGTTAGATATTTTCAACGTAAGTGGCATACCCCCTCCCCCCACATAAAAATATTCGGAGTGCCCCCTCCACAGGGGGTCGTACCAGCCACAGTACCTTACACTGCAAAAGTGTCAATTCATTTGAAAAGCACAGTGTCCCAGATAATAGACTCTCAGTTCACTGCAATAGATTGCTTTTCAGGTTGTACCTTACGTTATCTTCTTCTAAGATCTACAAAGCACTCCCCAACATCTTAGTTGCATGATGGGAAAATCTACTTACTGTAAAACAAAGTGTGTTTGATTCACTCACCATTGACTTTGACACAATCAGGTACTCAGGAAATCATCGTTTGAAGTCATGAAAACTTTCACCATTGTATCAGCCATGTGTCACAATCTACAAAACAATAGAAACATTATAACTGTCATCAAATGCCTTGGAAAAATTCTTCAAAATGTGTGAACTTTTACTGAAGAAAATATATCCATGAATTAATTCAGTCAGATCATGATATCATTAGAACGTTCCTACTTCTGTGTTTAGTACATCAAAAACTACGACAATGTACACCTTGAACTTAAACTCTACAAGTACTCCCTTGTCCCATGCAAAGGCAAAAATATAAACTATGGTATTGACATGAACTAACTCAGATTGTTGACTACAGTTCACTCTAAGGTCATTGATGTCATGCCATGCCTTCATTCATGTCAGGAATGGCAACTTATGAAAATCCAGATTTTAATATACTCGCCTGTGAACTTTTAACATCACAGGACATCACACAACAACATAATTTGAAGTATTGTAGACATTCACTGTGGTGTTCTTCTGTATCAGCAAAAATCTGAGAGAAAACAAAATGTAAAGAAAAATTGTTACATAAGTGCCATATACCGGTATACCGGTAGTACCTGGTACCTTATATCATTAGAATTGATGGACTGCATGATAGATCTGTGGTTAGAGCTTGCACATTGTAGCTTTCATTGAAGGTGTTGTATTTGTGACTTGCTTTTTGGTTTTTGTTACACGATTCAGAGAACTAATTACATTGCATCAGTTGTTTACATAAATTTGTAAACACCATGGTATACCAGCAGTTCACTAGTTATCAGAGACAGTTGTGATTTGATTTCATGGACAATACCAACTATTGACAGACCACTGTCATTGACAAAGGATGCTTACACTTGACACCATCTTTTTTTCAAGTTGTAAAAAACCTACATGAGAGAAGTCACTTTGACACCTTCCACTACAGTTGTAATGAACACACTGACTGCAGGAAAGTAATCATTATTACATGTATCAATTCTGATCAAATGGAAACACAGTCTACCATGTGTTGAATTTCACAAATATCTGCATTGTTGATCAAGTAATCCTGTCTCTGTTATGAACAGTAATCAGCTTTAGGAAGAATTTAGTACAAACCCATTTTATCAGAATTGATGCATTCTGGGATAGACCTGAGGTCAGAGTGCACATTTCATAAATATGGACTATTTCACAGTTCATCAAAATTCCATGATTCATCACATAGTTTTTCGGTAATAATATTGATGCAGTTTGCCTATCACTACAGATTTGAAAAGAGTATTGCTTTCTTGAGAGGGTAAGACATTTTACTGTTCGGTGACTTACCACTTTTGAAGTTCATAGGAATGCTTGAATTCTGGAGCAGTTATCACCATGATAAAAAAAAATATCAATGATGATATCTGTGAATTTAACAGAGACAGGTCCAGAGTTGAATCTAAGGGCATTGTCATGTTTGCATCATGTGTTCTGTTACACTTCCAAACACAAGCTGTTACAATTTACTCTGCTGTAAACCCTGTGTTGAAGCATATCAACACTTTAGTCACTGCCCAACCTGGTTCACATTGAACCCTGTGTTGAATGCAAACACTACTACCAGGAAAACTGACCGACCTTGGACAGTGTTAAACTCTTACCTCTGAACTTTGACCTCATGCATGTATTGCAGTGATCACGCTTTGACATCTTGTAAACTTTTCACCAATTCATTCAATTATTACTGGTAGAATAAAAGAAAAAAAATTATAAAATTTAGGAATCTATTAGGAATCCAAACTTCCAAAGCTAGGAAAAGCTTAACCTTTCCATATGACATTAATCTACATTAATTCATAAAATACTGACACTGAGAACATTCAAGGGTTTATGCTGTCTTTACACAGTGCAGATTTATAAATGTAGGCAGAGAATGGCAGCCATTTTGTTTTTTTCAACTGTAGCTCAGGCACACTCAAAAGTTGAAAACATTTATTGTATGTTGTTATCTCGACATTTATCTAGTCTAGGTTACCTAGGGGGTCAGAGTGCACTTCTGGGCTCTCATCTGGCTGTCCCAATACAGTGTGGGGAAATCTCATTCAAAAAATTTCTGAGCAAGATGGTGTAATACGGACTTGAGCCATGCATTCTGGCGAGGGAATAACTGATTTACGTTGTAATTATCATGTTTTGAAACAAAGTCACTGAAAAAATAATCCTTCAAAGTTACACTGAAGTGGCTTTTGAAGTCCCTTTTTAGTATGAGCGTGAATAGCTTTTATGTCTTGGATCAGTTTATAGACAAGTAGAATACAACGGACCCAAGATATAAAATTCACAGTTCACTCTTTATTACAAAGGCTGGACTTCAAAAGCCACTTTAGCATAACCTTGAACATGTTGAAGCTATATTATACATGATTTTGTCTAAATTACGTCGTGGATCAGTTGCTCCCAGGACACATTTCTCTTGTCCGTAATGCACCATCTTGCTCAGAAATTTTTGAATGGGATTTCCTAAGACTGTGTTGGGGCAGCCGGATGACAGCCAAAAGTGCAGTTTGGGTAACAGAAACTAGACAGTTCTCATATAATATGATGGCTGATGTTTTACAGTAAATGTCACCAGAATGAAGAGATTTGGGCATACGGATATGATAAAATGAATTAAAGGTCAAACATTGCAAATTGCCGATTGATTTTTTGAAGAAACAGTAACTTACCAAGAGCCTGTCTTCACACATTACTTAAATGATATCTAAAACTGTGATGCTATGCCAGACTACAGATATCTCAGAAATTGAAATCTGTGTGACCATTAACCCTTTTCCTGCCAGACAGTATAAAGACTATTACTTCCCCATCAGCCAAGTCAGTAAAAAGCGGTATTGAGCCAAAACATGACGTATTTTCACACACTTGGCTTGGTATGTTACAGCATCTTTAGTCTAAAAAAATCAAGTTTACAGTATTTATGTTTTCAACAGCCTTCAAATGTACAGTATTATGTTAAAATACACCATATGGAATATGTTGCGTTTTATTAATGTTAACTATCTTGACCTTATGGTGAAATATGGACTTGGCAGGAAAAGGGTTAAAATGGAAGAAAATCACATTATGGAATGCAATGCAATATTTGTGAGTTTCTACCAAAGTTATAGGAATATGTAAATGATCCAGGAACTGAGATAACATTACTACTGTCCACTAGAAAAGCTGTATTTATGTACAGTTCTGGTCAAAATGACTAGAAAATTAAAAAATATGACTTCAACTCACAAACATCTGGTGGAACATCAAAAGTTGTGAAAAGAAAATAAGAATTTTGAGTTACAATCATTAAATTGTTTCCATCGAGAACAGATATTCCAAGACTGTATCAATTCATTGAATTATCATTTGGAATTTGGCAACAGTATGAGAACTATTGATACTAGAGAATTTTCATATTATTTTGAATGAGAAAATTGTTATGATGAAATTTTAAACAAATAGAATAAAACTTGCTATTGTTACTAGTAGCACACAAGTGTATTAATGTATTGATACACAAATAGAAAGTTTACTTCGGTCCTTAACCTTTTTAACAGAATTTTCATTATATTTTAACTCCCAGATAAGGTACAAAGAAAAGCAATTTTTTAGCTCTTATGTTACCATGGTTACTTGTATGCACTATAAGACTAATGTATCTATGTACAGAAGAAGATCTTGGTTAAAATGACTGCAAAATTCAAACAAAATTCACTAAAACTTCAACATTTATATTCACACTCACAAATCTACAGGAGAACACCACAGAATTTTTGTTAAAAATGTTCACTAATTAAAAATTTGTTGGCTAAATAAGAATTTTTGAGCGATATTTATAAAACACTGCCGTGGATACTACCAAACATTCTAAGAGTGTTTCAATTCATTGGCATATCATTGAAAAAGTTTACATTCTGTGCTAGTGAATATTTCCAGGATAATTTATATTTCAACTGCAAAAAGATAAAGATAAATATAATTTAGAAAAAATACCGTCAAGGACACTATGTGCTCACATTCAGTTTGAATTGGTCCATTCGGGAAATATTTAAACCAGGAAAAACAAGAATGACAAAAGCAAATAAGGTCTCCAACTTAGGTACTGGAGGTCATCTTTAGGAACATGCATATCAACTTCTATAGCAATGGGAGAAGCAGATCCTAAAGACATAAGCAAATGTCAACAACAAAAAAACAGAGAAGGCTTGATAAAAAGAAAAGGTGGGAGTGGGCAAAAAATGCACAAGGGATCTGGTAAAAAAGTAATGCTACATCATTGATCTTCTAAACCCTACCCCCTCCTGCATATCAAATGTTCCACCCCTTGGTATTACATAAGACCAAATGACAGGAAGTACATTTACAACCTTGGAGATTTTTAATTAATGCTATGAGTGTTATCATTGTAATGTAAACAGCACTTATTAAGTTAGTTACAGATAGTGAAATGCCTTTCACTGTGGGTGGTGATTACAACATCTGGAATTATCCTGGATCCAAATTTCTCATCAGTTTTTGTATGTCTTACATAGAAAAGTTGCAAAAATTGGTC
>LD348801.1:36158-64145 GCA_001465055.1 Ptychodera flava | reverse complement strand
GCATAACGATCTTGATTTGGTTGCTGTTGTTGTCGGTTAGACTGCTCATATTCTTGATGATGCCTTTCCTGGTCACGATTGGTCTCATCACCACACAATTTTTCAGCTAATGCAAATATTTCCTGGAGCTCTGGATCATTGTATGCTGCCATGATGGTTATGATATTGACAGTGAACATTTTCAACTAATCGTCAATGCAACCCCTACTTTTCGCCGTTTGAATTTTCATTTTATCGTCAGAATGGTTTAAAAATACAATGAATTGAGAGTCGATTTCTTTAATTACGAGAAAATTCGAAAAAAAACTCATTTTGATGCCTCGTTATACAATTATTGACTTTCTCCTTTTTGACCAAACGACGATGGAAATGTGGCGGTAAAAACGGTGATCGTCTGAGCGGGTACCGGGTCTAGGTAACCGCTCTCCGGCGGCCGCACGGCAGTACAGTGCGAGCACTTTGCAATAGCGGTAATCGAAAGATAGGATATCATCACATGTACAAGACAAGTTCAAACCCAAATCCTACGTGTGCTTAACTCGTGTTAACCCCAAATTTCCCTGCTCTTCAAAGCCCCACCACTTTTTAATATCGATAGTAACATCGTAGGCGAACTTTGGAAGAGTGATAGCCATAAAGCTTATTGTTTGTTTACATTTAGTAGTGTCGATGTAGTTCGGGAATGGCATAAAATGATGACGTTTAACGTGCGGACTGTGACGTTTACCGTAAAATATCTACTGGGATATTTTACGGTAAACGTCATCAAAATATCGCAATATGGGCATGGGTATATGATAATAACAAATAAACAAGCGTAAGAAGGTCCCATACGTGTACCCATGGCAACATCGCGAACTTGTGTGTAAAATTCACTATTACAGGTGAAGCACGTTAAAGTCCGCACTAATTCAGCTGATCGAATTACCACGTTTGTGGGTGGATCCATAACGTCGCGTCGGTCAAGAAAATATGCGAGTGCCTGGAGACCATCCTTATGAGGGATGGAAGTATAGAGGGCCTTAACATCAAGTGTAAATATATATCAATGGGTACTGACAAAAATGGGTGCTGACGAAAATATTATCGAGAAATGTTGAAATGAGTTCGGTAGAGCAGGAACATGCCGAAACAATGGGGAGCCAGGAATTCCTGTTTTATGAATTTTGGGTAATACGTAAAAGCAAGATGTGCAGGAATACGAGATGATCAAGGATTTTGCATTATCGAGCAGAAGGTTATCGTGAACTAGGTCACTGATAGTACGTTTGACGATATTTTTGTGTTTATTAGTGATGTCGGTGTCGAGATGTATATAGGGGGAAGTGTCAGAAAGCTGCCTTTGTGCCTCAGCAATATTAAAATATTTACGCCATACTACCACAGCACATCGGTGCGAGATAAATCGCGCAGAGCCTTTTATTCAGCTTAAGAGATATTGTGTGCTTTTTATTTATTGGTATTGTTGATCAAGCGATTAATTCTGTGTTGACAAATGTTAATGTAGAGATCGAGTGTGGGATTACGTCCTGAAGGGAGAGTCTAAAAAGACTCGCGTTTGATGGTGGTAGAGTATGGGTTTGGTCCATTGTCGGAACCATTAACTGCTGAATCATCAGTAGTATCTAAGTGACGTTCATGAAAAAATTCCTTCAAGACTAAACGAAGAAAGAAAGAATGCACATCCTGACGTGAAGTGAATTCGTCGGTTGAGTTACGTGGAGGAATGAATTTCACCGCTTTGGAAAAAACAGAATGTTCAGGATCAGAAAGGGGCAGGTCGGGTGGAATGCGACTGCGCAACTGGAACATCGCCATCGAGTGTGTAACACCTGCCCGTGTACTTTTACTACCAATTTCATTCACGGCCCGCGTGGTAGAGTCAATGTTTCCGGCGAGTTGCATGCACGTCAGCTAATAGTATTTACTGCATCAAATGCAAACGCTGTAGCATGTAATATATTGGCGAAACAAAGCGTTGCCAAGGCGATCGCTTTGCTGGACACCTTCGCACCGTGACCGACAACAAGCTTGCATACCCGGTGGCCAAACATTTCTGTACCGCGGTCGGTCTGACATGGCAGTGTCTGCTATTATTTCCACCACCGACTCCACTAGTCATAAATTCGAACAGGCCACAATTTTTAAACTTGGAACTCTGGCACCAGCCGGAATGAATGCATTGCATATTTTAATTCGATGGGTCGTTCTCTTGTTTGATTGGCTATTTTATTTTGTTTTGTTTCCACGCTTCTCCAGCGATTTTTACTACTGACGAAGGGTTGCACCCGAAACGTCTGTGTGTTTTTATTCTCTGCGATTTGCAAGTGTTTTATTTCCCGCTGGTCGGTCAGTATTTTATTTTTTTTTATATCTTGTTGCACTTTTTATCTTCTGCCTTTTAACAAGTATTTTATCCCTCCCGCTGGTCGGTTAATATTTTACTGTATTCTGTAAATGCGTGTCCAAATTGAATGACGTCACAGCTCGTGCCTATTGTAGCCTCCACATGCATAATCTGTTGATGTCATTGCTCAAATTTTTTCAGAAATTTCATGCCGTTTAATTCATCTTCGGTCACGTCGCATTTGCTTATGGATAACGAAAGGCAGACATGACTTAAAAAACCTACTGCTATTCTGATACTAAAAAAATAATATTCCACCAGCTAAGGTTTTGGCTGCTGTTTTGACTCGCTTTGAAGACGATGACGATGAAAAAGAAGCATTGATAGAGTACAAACAGACGGAACACAATAGAATTTATGCGAGAAAATCCATACGGAAGGAATATATGGACGTAATTGAGGCAAAAGTAAGAGATGAAGCTCAATAAGACATTCAAAACCTTTCGTGCAAATTAAATCAACAAGATGAAAACAACTCAGTTCTTCACATAAATCACCGCCGTTTAACAACGACAAGAAAACATGTCAACCACCCGTAACTTTCAATAAAATGTTCATTAATGAAAAAAACGACTGCCTCACTTGGATGCCGTGCAATATGTTCTTTTCAAACAAAATGGTTAATAGAGGTCGTAAACTGCAAACGAGGTCATTTGAGACATTGTAGTGGATATGAAACCCCTCTGGGAACAATTAGCATATTTGGCGGAAAATAATCACCGAGCGGAACGAGATGATGACAATATTGCATATAATATGCTAGTTTTCCCCAGAAAGGTATCATATGCACTACCGAATATCCGCATGCGAGCGCATCGTTTTAAGCCCAATAATTTGATAACACTTTGCTACAAGTGAGCGTCTCAATTTTAAATGTTAAGAGGCTCATTCACTCTTTCTATATAACGTCTGTCCGAATCGTGTCAAACCTCGTGCAAACTCTTTTCTACAGTAAATGACTAAAAATGCGGAACTTCAAGACTTTTACTGTAAACACCCCCAACAATTAAAGTGGAAAAAGATAACAGATTTATATAGTAAGAAATTGGGACAATGTTTCACAAGACTACAGGATATAACAAAAATGTTCAACGGCTAGATGAAAAATGGCGTTCATATATCTAGTCAGTCTGGTATGATGACAGTTCTACTTTGAGGAATTATTGTAAGTTCTATAAACATACACATCGGCTGAATTTACAATTGTTGACAAGTTGTGTGACCAACAACAACTGCGAAAGGCGTCAGAGTTGATATCAGACGCAAAGCATTGTGGGAGGTATAGTATTTGACATCAAAGAGTCTTTACATTTCCGTATTTCCTCCTGCAAAACTGTCATGGCTACAACTACGAATGACTTCCTTCATTTGGATGACCACGTAGCTTTATTATTATCCGAGGTGGCACACCAGACCCGTTAAACAACTTTATCGTGGTTGATCGTACACAGCGGTTAGTGTACATTACATTCAATTGTTTTTCACCATTTCACAGTATAAATAGTGACGCAGGAAGGGGTGTTCGCGTACCAAAACGTTTTGTTACCTGTGTTAAGTTAGCAATTTGGCACCAAAAGAAACATTAGTTATTTCTATTAAGTGCAATGAAGTACTTTAAAATGACCCATGCGATTTTTTGACTCCACGTCGTCCTACAAATTTCCCATGATGATTTTTGTAGTTTTCAAAAGTGATAATGCAATGAATTCTCTTCCCTGGTCATCTCTTTGCAAAATTAAACTCCCCTTGTATAAATCTCAAAAACCCTCCCGTCATCTACGACGAAACAAAAACTCCACATTATAAAATCAAACCAAACTGCAGAACAAACACGACAAAGAAAAATATAAAGACAAGTAATAAAGCAACCAATTTACAGGGATAAATTCAATAAAAGAAGTATAATGCGTAAATGAACATCGTGGATCATAAATTAACCAGTTCCTGCTCAGTATCCTCATGGTAACCTTTTTATGGAACATTGCACCCTACTTGCAACTTGTTCTCGTGGAGTAATTGCACGTTGGTCGCAAAATCATGATTTTGCTGTACCCTTCAAAACATGACCATAACAACTGTTGCATCCCTATATTTTTTCTGTTAAAACTCAATTTCGTATTCTAGTAGGGATCCTAAGGCTTTTGACAAATATAGGCTGATTATCCTGTGGGGTGCACTTAAATTTTCTCTCCTGGTGATGAATCAAACTTTCCTTCAACATAGGTATCATGATTGCTGGAGAAGACATGAATAGAGTGAGGATACTACAATAAGGGGTTGCCAATTTGATTTCGAAGGGGGGGGGGAGCTGGAAGCAAATAGGTATGGAACTTTTTTACCCATCCTTGCATCAAAATTTGTTTTCAAGAGGTTGCTTCAAAGTAAATTTTTCTTTTGACTAGTAGAGTCACAGCAATATTTTTCAAAATATAAAATCATTAAATCAAAATTAAGCCGTTTTTAGCATTTCAAAATTAAGCCTTTTTTAGCATTTAATTTTTATTTTTTGTAAACATTAGAAACTCATTACCATAACAATTACATTAATTCTTATGAAAATTAGCCGCTACTGTACCACGTCTCCTGGGGAGATCACTGAAGCAAGTATACCTTTTGTTGTCGCGTTGTTTGTGTAGCATAGTTTGACTTTTTGGTATGCTAGTTATTTGTTGTTGTAAAGGTCCGTTTGTTTGTTGTTTCGTGGGTGTTCTTGCAATATGTTTCATTATCATACATATAAAGTAAACGTTCATGTACTGAGTTGACGTTCGTGTGTATTACTTGAGTTGAATTCTGTTTTCTTTTATTACACCTGTTGTTTTGGTCGGCCACTTACCAGGCTAGGACAAGGGCTTAGTATTTTTTTAACATTGTGAATGCATAATAGATAGACCTCATATACGTTGCTTACTTTTGAGCTGATATCTTTCAATGCTTATTTTTCATCGTGTTTTTTGTCATTTTCTTTAGTTTTCTTTTAAAACAATCTTCTCTGTAGCCGCTTGCCTGGTGGCTTTTAAAACTGGTTTAGAAATATACAAGGATGTTCTCTTTCAGTTTTATTTGAATCAATTCAAAATTAGTCATTTTGGTCAAAATAAAAATAATTCTCAGAATCTGCTTATGCTCTTTCCTTGAAATCTGGTTTTATTGGGATGTTCTTGTTATGGAGTTCAAAAATTATAATAAAATTATCAGTATCACTCATTTTTGGCAATTTTCATCATTTTAGTAAACATTTTATTCTCAGATACCACTGTTTTAATTGGAAAACGAGTTTAAAGTTAATATCTAATAGCTAGACATCAGCGGACTGTTAGGAAAGTGTTTCTCAGAAATTTACATGTTTTGTTCATTTTTTCTAATTTAAAAGTAGTTAAACATTTCAATTAAAACGTTTTTAAAATGTTTGAGTACAACACAGATAATTGTTCATTTATTCTTTGATACTTTTTTACGAAGGATTTATTTAAATACAGAAATATATATTATTTTGATCCTATCAGGAAGTTTGCAAATCTTATCCTTTACATTTCCAGTCATTGTTTAAAGTACACCACCAAGGCAATGTCAACAAATGCGACTGAAGACTTGAGTTAAAGCAATTACACATCCAATGAATATCACAAATCATACATATTTACTGAGACATGAATGGCAGATTAATATTCTTTCCTTCATCATGAATGTCTGATCAGATGGCATACAGCATGACATTGACATTCACAAGTTGTTTTGTCTCTTAGTAAAAATTGAGACAAAATGTTAAACTTTAATAGATATATATCTATTAATAAAGAGTTACCGCTTTATCGGATATTTATTTGTTGATTGGTTTCAATCTCTTTACTAGACTTGACAAACATTCTCACGTTTATTCTAACGTTAATTCTAGCAATGGCAGCATCGCATTAATAACACACTGCAGTTGGGGAGTGCAGCAGCAGAATACAAGTACACATACGATCACTCTCACAAATAATGGTGCCCTTGTGCATTATTTACTAAAAGAAAACAATTGTATTGTACATACTAAATATAGATTCCAGACTAATTTATTCATCTACTGGCTTAATGTTTTCTTCTGCGGCGTGTTTTCACTGTTTCCTACATGTAAATATTACATGTCACAGCTGGGTGGATTCTTTTAATTTGAGGCAGTAAAATCACTCAACCACCGTGACTGTAAACAGTCAGTATTAATATATCTACTCAATTCAATGCATTATTTTGACAATTTGAACAGTATGTCTAGAGCTATCTATTTATCGAAAAAGGTGTAAATTGGTACTTTAGTTTGACAAATTATTACTGCATTATGCATTGGTATTAGAAGACAAGACTATTGAGTATGCATGCAATATATCTCCATGGTAACAACAAACTACTGAAATATTAGTTTTCATGACTACTTGAGCCAATTCAATGACGTCACATGATCACCCATGACACATCGGCTGTTCTGTGCTGTTCACTACGAATGCATACCACTGTATATCAGTAAGCATGGAAACATGTATCTTCACAGATTATGATGATTATGGTTACTTTAATTATAGTCACCATCTTGATTCGAGCTAAATTTACGTTCACATGGAAGTCTATAAGTTCACCTTAGCAAATGATGATACAGTTTCAGGTCTCTGCATGTTGCTATGTGGAATGGTGAATGAATGTTGTTCTGCCTCACATTTGCCATTGTGGTCAAGATAAACTTGCAATTTTTAGCGCTGTCTGTTTCTCTCGAAGAACAACTCTGCAGGAGTCAAGTTTTCACTAAAATAGATCACGTTGCCCGTCATATGCAGCTGTACTTCACCACAATCGCATCAGTGTCTTCCTTTGCTTGTACTTGAATCAAAAAGACTTCTAAATTATTTCTACGCGTGTACTGTTATAGATCACTGAGTTCGATATTAGTTCAAGTGAGTTGATCTTATTTATCTCTTCAAGTTGGTTTCTATTTCTTATACTCGATCCATGACATGACATGACATGACATGACATGACATTACATTACATTACATTGCACTCCATGGCATTTCATTCTCTGTAAACATCGCCACATCGATATTTATGATACATATTGAAGCAACATCTCTTTGGAATACGGTGTTTCCAGTTGGTTTCGAACTCACAACCTACGGTATGCAGTCACCTAGTGGAGCACAACAGACAGAACCGCCGGCAAATCCCTACTCCAAAGAAGAGCGATTCTATAACTGAGCTGAGTTGTTACATTTTTGTGACTGCGACCTCTCCACACGTTGTAGAGTTCAGAAGCACTCACGCCCGTACACTCAGTATCACATATAACACACAAACTTTATCGAAGCAATTGATATATCGATTAAACTGGGCGAAAAACAGTCTTTGGACAATTCTGTCCACCATCAAAGCTATCAACCCAGGGCAGAAACTACCATGTTTACAATCGGGTTCGAACTCACAACAGAGGGTGACAAGTCACCTATACTAGCGGAGAAGCAACAGGCAGAACGGATCGGCTGAATCTCCACTCTCAAAAAGAGTGGTCCAATAACCAGGCTAATCAAACATTTCGTCATCAACTTTTTTCTTGTTTCATTGCAAGGTAAATTAACGAATACAATGAAAAACTATAATTATTTGTTTTTGTCAAGGGATATATGTTTACTCAGTTATATTAAAATTATTGAGTATGATTTGTCTATAAAACCACTGGGCAAAATTAAGCGCAAATTTAATCCAACCTCAAATCAATCATCGCCCACGTGACAACTGTCAGTTTGAAAATTTCAGAAATGTCATTCCAAATATAATTATTGTTAAAATCGACTACGTGTTATTCGTTGTAGTGACTTTACAAGTAACTGTAACGATGGCTCCCATCGGAGTTCTCATGAAGATACTTATATTGATTATTTTTGCTTTTAAGTGCACACATTGTCAAAGTCAAGGTAAGTACTTTGAACTTTCTGACAGCATATTATGCCATAGATCTATTCGAATCATAATGTGTTTTCCTGTCAAATGTGCTCGATGAAATATCCTAAATAGTACAAGACTGAAAGAGTACTTTATCAAATTCCAATCCATTTTATCCGACGTTTTAGAGTTTCCGATGCATGAGGAACGAGCTGCTGGTAGATATGGCATTATGTCTATTTATTTATTTATCTATTTATTTATTTATTTGCTTTTTATTTAACACTCTATCCGCGATTTCAAAGAGCGCGTGAGATGCTGAAAGAACACTGCCCAGGAAATACAAGGTGAAATAGAACGGAAGAAATGATACAACGGAATATTTTCTCTCATGAATTTTTCAAACTGTGCTTTGAAATTATTTACATTGAGAGCAGATTTCAAAGCACCCGGTAAATGACTCCCTGGTAGACGATAATTAAAACTTCGTTTACGTGTAGATAGAATTTCTTTTGTAATAATACAATTCATTTTCTGAACATAAATTTTCAGTGAATTCTGATGAATTTTTCTTTGCGAAGTCAGGTATGGTATTTGATACTTAATATGGGACAATGACAATGTTTACTTCTTATAGAGGTTTCGTTTGACAGGTCTCGACGACGTGCAAAATATGTTGCTGATGAAGAATATTTGGATTGTGAACGTCGAGATGGTGGTTGCATTTGTGCTTTTACCACCAGTAACTTATTTCTGGTTGGTAAAAAAATTGGAATTTATCTTCACAGAGCTGCCATGGAAATACATGTGTGACATTTTAAATTTAATCTTATAAAGTTGGGGAAAAAAGTCATGGCAGCCAATTTGATGCTAGGTAAAATCTGACATATTTTCTTCCTCGTCCACGCCATTGGCATGCTGCGCAAGGCAACTGTTGCTCTTTATCACCCTGTGCGCCATCTTCAAATTTTCGGTCATCTTTTTCAGTTTACTATTACTTTATATTTTTTGGAAATCAGTTCTCTATGAAACTTTTATGTATGATAGGATCTCGCAATCTTACCTCTCCTTTCCTTTGTGTAGAAATTAAATTTATTGTTGCCCTTCAGCAAAATTAAGTAACGGTTAGCTTGAAACTGCTTTGGTAAAATGGATAAGGTGTCACGAAATATGTGGAATTTATATCTACCAACATAAACTTCATTTTTCAAATCAGCTGTTTACGAATTCAATTGTCCAGGTAGTATTGGTTAAATGATAGAGAAAAAATAGATTAATCAAAAAACCAAAACTGATACATTCTTTCTTTCTTTCTTTCTTTTTAAGTTATTAAGAATAAAAATGAAAATCGGCGCAGTACGTAATTAGTTGAGATTATTTCTTTTCCACTTTTTATTTTCTCATTGAAACACCTAGCGATTTTTACGCAAAACAGTCCGTGAATACAAAAGTTTTTTTTGGTAATGGTAAATATTACACTAACGACCTTTATACCTATAAATTGTACAAGATGTACGTCCTGTGATAAGATAAACAACTAGGACCAACTGAAAACACCGTATTTCACATTTTCTTAAAGTCGAGAAAATAAAAAAATATATTTCTAAACCAATTATAAATCTGGATCGTGTTCGATATATAGGTGAAGACTTTTTAGATGTAACGCCGCTTTACTTTAACACAGACATTTACATTTTGTTGAAGAAACCACCCGCGCATTATCGTTTCACATACAGCAGACGCTACAAATCATGGGATTAATTTGTTTATCTGTTCTGTCTAAACAACAGGATGAATGTATGTTTTGTTGGCCACTCTCTGAACAATTGTAATTTGATGAACATCTGACGTGTCATACAATGAGCAGTTAAAATATCACAAGACAACAAATATATTCATTTCTTTGCATTCACTTAGGCTTGAGAAGTTTTAAAATCTGTATTTGATGCAAGTGGCAGTATTTATCGTTGGATAAAGTAAGAGCAAGTTATTCAATAGCCTACAATAGGTTCATCTATCTTGTCTGTCACATTTCTATGAAGTACTGAATTGTCACAAAGGAAATGCATTATGCAGCTTCAAGATTCTAGGTGTCATTACAATTGAATTCGAAACCACCGATTACAAATAAAAATTGAGCATTTGATAGGCTCATCTTTGACGCATTTATATGTTTATGTCTTTCATTCCAGATGGAAATGTCCTTGAATTGAAAAGTACAAATACTAACATAACTGTATCTACATCCGTTCCTGACCTGTATGTTTTAACTGCTTGTGTATGGGTGAAAAGTACAAAGAATGAAGGTCAGGCAACGCTGGTATCGTATGCTGTTAAAGAACAAGACAATGAGTTCCTGATTTTCTACTATTCAGACGCATTCAGAATTGATATAAGGCGTAAAGCATCATCATTTCATGGATATACGTTACATGATGGTTCATGGCACCATGTTTGTACCACGTGGTCATCAAGTGATGGCAGAGTGTTATTTTATCATAATGGAAATATCGTCAAGGAAATAACGAATGTAATGGCTGGGCAGATGGTACGAGGTGGGGGAGTCCTAGTTCTTGGACAAGAACAGGACAGCGTAGGAGGAGGCTTCCAGGGAGACCAAGCTTTCATCGGTAGTTTGACAGACTTCAATATGTGGTCAACAGCACTGAATGCCAGTCAGATTGCTAGGATCACAACAGATTGTTCCATTGGTGGAGATGTGTTCACTTGGAATGTAACTGCTCTTCAGATAGAGGGCGACGTCTCTCAGACAAACACAAGTGGCTGTGGTGAGTTATTTAATTCTCGCTCTGGTTCGTATGATAAAGTCGTCGTAACAAGATATCGAGTTGATACAGTCTCGAGTCTATCCTATTAACGCCATATCATCTCGGCCTCACGTAGCTTTGATGCGAGTTGAGGCCTTCATGTCTTTCACGTTGCACAGCAAAAGCGGTAACCCGTAAGTAACAAATTCCCAACAAAATGTTTGCACCCTTTTCTTCAATTTTCTCATTACTTGTAAATTAAGCAAACTGCAGTATTGTTATCATTTAACTTATCGTTTAACATAGTTACTGTAATCCTTGTCCTTTTTAGTTCGTAAAGAATGCAGTTCCCCAGAAGTTTTTGGCTTTTTGAAATTTAAAATCATGTATTCGTATGAATCTAGCATATTACAAATTTTACATTTTTCTCTGGTTTCATTTATCCACCTGAGAAGATTTGAGCCATGCATTTGAAAGACGATAAAATAAAGTAAATGCAGATGATTTTTCTGTTGGAACGTTAGAATGGTTTCTGATAGGGTTGAATACAATAATTTAAAAGTTAAGTTTGCAAGATTTTGAGGGAAATAGATTTTCCCCATGATATTCAAGGAAGTTGTGAGAACTTTTATGATCAATACAAAGGTTCTTTTCCAACTGGAAGGTATTGCTTTTGTAACAATAATCATTGTAGAAATTTCGTTTCTTGTATCTTTCAATTTCAGTAAAATTTGATTTACGTCGATGAAATCTATAACTCTGTCTAGGATATCGTCAACACAGACTTTGCTAAGAGCTTGGGCTTCGATAGTGCCACATCTTAACGATAATTTGGATTTTCAATGTTTGAGATTTGGAAATATCACTGTATTTTGGTAATTTAAACGGAAGATCAAGCGATCTGGCCTAAATAGTTCCAATAGTTGAAGGGTATAGCATTCCATTTGGCATCGTCACTATATCCTACGTATCCAAGATGCATTACAAAGAATTAAAAACTGAATATCCTCGATTTTTTTATACAGTCACCCTCATTGTATTCTCTCATAGTCATTGTATTCCTTTTAATTTTTCAGTGGCGTTGTACCATAAAAATTATAAAAGAAAGGATTAAAGTTGTTTTCGATAGGTATCTGGACGTCCAAGTGATATCATAGTAAATAGAATTTGTGGCATTGCTAGACAGTTGAAAGTTTGTGATTTCGTCGTAAAAGGTGAATTTCCTTTCTCCTCATATTTTTTGTAGTTAAACGGACTAAACATAACTAAAGATTTTATTTAGGTCTAACATCCAAGGTAGATCCGTTAATTTGTCATTTCAATCGCACATCCGAACCAAATATCCTCATTTGGTAACGTTTAGCACGGCTTTACTGATGTTTCACCAAGTTAAAACGTGTTGTATTGTCAGTAGATTACGAATACTAATTCTATGAATATCAGAGTTCTGTCAAATGTTGCATGCCATAATTTCAAGTGCGATGGGCAATCCAAATGTTGAGAGAGAACATCATTGACGGATGCGACTATGTCATTTAAAACACGAAGAGCTCTTGGCGTTATCTATAATACTGCTTTCACAACGATTTTCAATACATGTTGTCTTAAATGTACCGAAACCAAATTCGATAAGCACTTCAAACAGAGAGACCACTCGATCGAATCGAAGGTTTTTAGAAGTCTAAAAATACTCCCACTATATCCTCGTCTTCTGCACATGGTATGGTGTTAAAAACGGATAGTGTGTCTGATCAGGTGCTAATAGTTTGTATTAAGGTATTAAGGAGGCTATTTGGTTTCCAATATTCTGCAATTCAATGTCATCAACGAATAGTGGTGCGACCTTGCAAAGGTGGTATGTCATCTGTTTCAAAACCTTCACCAAAATAATATTACACTTAGGTCTATAAATATGCCAGCGCCGCTTGTAAAAGTTCGCTGCCAAGCCATTTAATCAAGAAATTTTGCAATTAAGGGGGCGCTGCACCTAACATATGTATTTTGCTCAAAAATCACCTTTTTGCAAATATTCATTCAATGTTAATTAGTTTATTTATCCAAGGTTAAAATAGTAATTGGATTTACCTTGTAGCTTGTCAATCAGTCGTAAGTTACTTGATAAAGAAGTGTTGATTTATGCAAATGTATGCAAATCATCCGATTTCCTGGCTTCTTTTCCCTTACAATTTCAAATTTCCAAAGAATTTAATTCCACTCTGGCTGGGTCAAATTTTCCGAAATGTTCACATCATGTTCTTTAAATACTATAAATTATATAACTTTTTTGTTTGGCAATAAAGTTCTTACATATTGAATAAGAGGCATTTTAATTTTGGTCATTTCTTTTAATGCTAATGGTCGATATTTGACGTGGCGACTGCGCACGGATCGCGATATATCGATAAAAACATGCCATTTCCCAAGCGTATTTTTCACATCCCGAGTACGATCGTTCCTGATTATGACCCGAATCCCCCGAAGGATTGTTGTGCTGATGGGCAATATTTTAAGGAGTCCAAAAACGTTCGAATGATGCAATTAATTTACCTCCCACTGCGAAGACTTTATATACATCATTAGGCCTTTACCTCAGGTGAGTTTTTTTAAAACTTCTCCTCAGTGTTTGACGTTTTCATTATTCTCAGTCAGTTGTATTAGATTTTTAACCAATACCACATAGACATCAGTTTTTTACGAGTAAAATATTAGCCGACTCTGATGACTACATTTTGTCGTCTGCCACATATTTACGTGTGGTTCGATACATAGCGGCCGCCACGTGGTATGCGTCTGCATACTACTCGGCGGCCGCTATGTATCAATTTAAATGTAACTGTGCCAGTCAACTATGCGAATTCTGGTGGAATCAGCAAATTTTGTTTTTCGTCTTTTTGCCAAGCCAGTAAGACTCGGCTTTCTCCCAAGGGATATGAACGATCACCGACGAGAGTGGTACTGTGGCGTACAGCAACGTCAGCGTAGACTCGTACGCCGTAGCTTAGTTGACAATGGCCCCAGTGCCGAACGTTCGATGTTCGGAAGCTGAATTTAGGTGGGCCACCGGAATTCAAACTTTTACTTTTTTGAGGATATGTTTTTATCGATATCTTGCGATCCGCGCGCAGTCGCTACGTCAAATATCGACCGTTGGCATTAAAAAAAATGTGTTTTAAAAATGTTACCAAGTGGGAGTGCCACTTTGAGTGAAATATTAGATTTTAGAAAATAGCGTCAAGTTTTTGACTTAAATCAATTTTATCATTAATACCAAAAATTGACGTTTTTACCCCAAACATACACCCACTTCATCCTTCGAGTAAATTACTGTTACCATACTGAAAGTTAGAGTCTCTGCTTTTTGAAAATATTAAAGGGGATTTCCTTGTCATCTTTGATGATAAATATTGCTTTGAAAAAGTGTGTTAGCAACATGCAGCTCCAACTTAATTACAATTTAACAGCTTTAGTATATGCATCAAATGATAATTTCAAATCACATATTTTTTATGTTATTTTCCATGAGACATTTAGGAGTGTCAATTTGCTCTAAATAGTTTTGTCTTTCAGTGGCTTGAATTTAAGTGAAGTTGTATAACGTTCTATGGAAATTAAAAAAAAAACCTGTGCAATTGTCTTCAGAATGTTATAATCGGACAAGAACTCTAGAATCAAGTGTTTCATCTAACGTTTCCGTAAGAATCTGCAGTTTTCGTTCAAGCTGATGGCGTATTTATCTTTTTATCGTATACCCATGCCCATGTCGCCCCATCCTTGTGTCGTTTTTTACCGTAAAATATCAGCAGTGATATTTTAAAGTTAACGTCGAAATGTGCACGATAAACGTCACCTGTTTTGCAGTGTTCCCAGGTACATTAATTTTGCAATTTTTAGTAAACAAAATTAACAAACAAAACAGCTGTGGCTCTTTGCCTACGAAGTGATGTTACCGAGATTAAAATTTGTGCTTTAAGAAACAAGAATATTTCGGGTAGCTAACGACGGCAATAATATGTTGGATCTTGTAATATTATCCCGTGGTTATTCCGTTCGTTCTTGTAATTTTTTAGGCAAGCTCTAGCAAATATTCTACATTAAGCACGACACGGTCAAATAACGACACGTAGCGAGCGCATGGCGTGACAGCGTTGTCGCGCGAGAGACACCTGTTGACATGGCAACTCTCTGTGTCAACAAACAAAAAGGCCGCCTCTTTTGGCTCCATACGACGATGGAGCGCTATCAAATTCAGGAGAGATTTAAAGCAGAGGAAAGTTTTTGATCGGTAACGATTGTGATAACATATTGCTCCATAACAAGTACCTCCCGCACGACTATTTTCCGATTCGGGTATCTTTTCTCTCAGTGTTCATTGAGATATGGAGGATTTGTCGCGCAAGGTGTTGACTTCTTTGTATAGTTTTAGCATGAAGCTTCTTTACACAAATATTTCTATATTTTTGCGCATGGCGGAATAAAAGTAAAGCCTCGAAACTGAAGTTTTTTGCTATCATTTGTAAAATTCTTGGCATTGGTATATGATAATGGGTTGTTACCAAATATCGCTGTTCCTTGTGTTGTATCAGCATTCGTGTCTGTACTGCGTCAGACTCTCGACTTGGTCTCGTGTCTGACGCAGCACAATTGACAGTTATGGTGATACGGCACAGGAACAGGCGATATAGGGTAATAATCTCTACTTGTCAGCTGCTTTTTAGTAAAATATACTGAATTATAATTTTCTTTTCTTTTTTGTGATGTCCCATAAAAGCTTCTTAGTGTTGTGGGTGTTTTGTCAAATTAAAATTAATCAGCTCTATTACCTTTTCACATCCTAAATACATTCCAATTCTTCGAGAATAAAGACATTTAGTCGAAAAAAGTCTCTTACCATTAACAGAGGTAGATAATACGGCCTGATGCTCGGATAGCAAACATAAGTTTTATAGGCGTTTTCAAAACCTTTTTGCCTTGGATTTTTACAGAAGAAATAATACAGCCGAAAAGCTTTAATGAGTCGACTTTGATGCCATATAAACTGTTTGCTATTTTGCGTATTGTGTCATCAAAATATCAACGCCTTTAAATTTTCAAAGGTATAATTTTCGGTACGGTGCCAGATTGCACTTGTTGGATCGGGGTTTCTGACTTAGTTCATTTTCTTTATTCGAACGTCACACTTATGTCCGATATCACTCGAGTAACAACATCAAGTAATTAAGAGCTTTGCACTCGTCATTTGTGAGGTTACAACGCGGATTATTTTTTATACCTAATAGAATATCAACTTCTTTCCATAACTTTAAAATGACACCACATTCAAAAAAAACAATGCACAAGGCCTTCTTCAAAGTAGCGACAGAAAGTGAATTTTTCAGAATTTGTGTTCCTCTTATCTTCAGAAATTTGTCTGTAGTGAGAATTCTACTAATAATTCTGAACTGAAAGTAACGTAAAGTACAATCCTTTGTTATGATAAACGGAAGAGCAAAATGTACTTGGGAATTAAAGTTACCAAACAGACGTTCCCATTTCTGTATACATCTCATTGGTTTAAGGTTATTATCCAAAATATCTTCAGTTAAAATAGTATACATCTTTTTACACGATACCTTCTCAAAAAACGTTTCGGGAATCATCATCTTGAACACGATCCGATTGATGAATCTCTTTAAGCCATGACTTTGGAATAGAATTTATCAAGCCCAGGCAGTATCTGCAGCTGGAGAGGGAGGGTGGGACCAAAGCGCTCAACCCACCGCCGCCCGTCCCAAGTCGGGGGCAGCTGCAGTAGACTGAGAAGAGCTGATAACAGGATGTAGTGAAGCCTGGGCTTGATAACTGGAAGAACATCACCCACACTGTACACGTCATAATAAAACGTTGATGCAGATCAAGCCAGGCAACGGCCACCACCCGGCCATGGTTTCAATCTCTGAATACTGCATACCAAAAAACGTTTCTTAGCAAATTCAATCACTTGATCTGGTGTAAAAAATGAAAGGCAAAAAGGATCCATGGATACCTGCCCATATTTTCAACATTTCGACCACTGTGAATTTTGATTCGACATTAATTTATGAATGCAAAGTGCATGCACTGCTTGCCCGAAAGTCATACGCAAACCACCATCTTTATAATCACAACATAATCTCAATCTATTAACCTTATGTCGCTTGGAATTCCAAATACAATTGTAAAAATCTTTCATGAGTGCGGTCAATTCTTTTTCCTATATATACAGGGTAAGATTGAAAAAATGTGAATGAACTTGGACAAAGCAAATGTCTTAATAATTGTAATCTTCCCAGATAGAGTCAAAGGACGCCATGACCATTTATCTAGGAGAACAGCTACAGCCTCCACTTTTTGTACGAAATTGGGCCCATTCAGCCTATCTAGATCAACATTTAAAGTAATCCCTGGTGCTGAGAACGCTTCATCAACCCACAGTAGATTTTGGCTTGGTAACAAAATATCCCTTGAATGGCATTTTGCACTAAACAAATTAATTTTGTTTTATCGTACTAATACGTAACCCTGACAACCTCGCGTATAAACACAAGGTGTCTAAAAGATGATTTGGAGAATTTTCGGAACAATCTAGAAAACGAATGTATCGTCAGCGTATTGCCAAAGTAGAAATACTTTTTCTCTAAAGTTTTACCCTTTATATTTTCATTTTATCTTAATTCATGGGCAAGTATTTCGACACAAGTAATAAAAAGATAAGGTGACAGAGAATCTCCTTGTCTGACACCTCTCTCAAGAGAGAAGAACTCTGAAAATTTACCATTATTCATTACACAGCTTGTAATATTTGTATAAAACACTTTAACCCATTTACGGAAAGATGTGCCAAAATTAAACCTATGAAGAATATTATCTATGAATTCCCAGGAGAGTGTACCAAAGGCCTTTTCGAAGCTAACAGTACAAGTAAGCTAGGCACGTTGTCAGTCTTTGAGGTCAGCAAAACATCGTAAAGGGATACGAGTATTTTCACCTATATATCTTCCTTTTAGAAAACCACTTTGATCGGAGTGGATAATGCTCGGCAAAAAAGTTTTCATTCGATTTGCTATAACACAGGAAGCTATTTTATAATCTATGTTGAGAAGCGTGATAGGCCGCCAGTTTTTCACGTAAAACCTATTCTTATCAGGTTTGGGGATACACATAATAATGCCTGGCTTCTGAGAAATGGACATTTCATCTGTGAAATAGGCAGAATTTATGGCACGGACTACATATTGGCCAATATCAGCCCAGAAAAACTTGTAAAAATCAGCCGAAAACCCGTCTGTTCCTGGTGATTTGTTATTTTCCATCGAATTAAGCACTACTTCACATTCTTGCATGGTCAAAGTCCCTTCTAAACTATCCCGCTCCCCGTCACTTAATTTTGGAAGGGAATTCTCATGGAGCATGAAATTGTTTAAACTATTTAAATTACAGTCTACGTTCTCGGATGCCGCGTACAGGTTACTATAAAAGTCAGCTTGCGCACGGACGATATCTTTATATTCTGTAATTGTCGAACCATCGCTTAGGTTCAGCTTACTAATAGTCTTATTTGTGTAATTCCTTTTTTCCATCGGGCAAAAATACTTAGTTGGTTTTTCACCTTCTGTTGACCATCTGGCCCGAGCGCGCACTCTGCTCCCTCCAACTTTCTTTTGTCGAAGCTGTGTATAACTGCTCTTTTTCGCATAAAGCTCGTTAAAAGAGTCCATTGAGGAAGACATATTTACACGAGTTTCCAACAAATTTATCTCCGACTCAAGCTTCAGCGCTGTCATACTCCGCTTTTTTACTAGTAGCATTGGGATAGTAACTCCACGTATTTTCATTTTTAAAACGCCTAATAACAACTGATCTGAGATACTAAAGGTCGCCTCGCCTTGTGAATTTGCGTTTATCCTGTATTCATTCACTGTTTCGCGAATCGTTTTCCTTACTAGGTCTGCGTAATCTGTATCATTCAACAGTGATGTATTAAATTTCCAAAAACCTTTACCACGCCTGTTCTGATGCAAACACAAGGACAACCTAATTTTAGAATGGTCACCGAGATAACCAGCATGAATGTCAGTGGCTGTAGTCATATTGACGAAATCGGGCGTAATAAGAAAACATTCAAGTCTAATCTGAACTATTGTTGCACCAGTGGATTGACGCGAAGATTCATTCATCATCCGCCAAATATCTATCAAATTGTAATCTTCACACCAAGAATCGATTTGCTGACGTGCGTCCGCATGAATGTCCGTTATGCGGCCATCTGTATCTTTGTCCAAATCCCTTACGACATTCCAGTCCCCTACAACGATAATCTAATCATTAACGATCACATTGATCTTTTCTTTCAAATCAATAAAGAAATGCGGGTCACATTCATCAGGGCCATATAAACAAACAAGAGTGGAGCAAATTTTTTCTACGGTCAAATCTAACAGGATATACCGACCGTTAGGATCACCCTGCTCAGAATGTAACTTGAACTCAAAATTATTCTTGAAAAGCACAGTTACTCCCTTAATATTGCTATCGCTTGCAGTAGAAAAAACAGGTGCGCCCACTCTAGTCGCCAACTAGTGAGATCATTTGCAGAACAATCGGTTTCTTTCAGACAATAAATGCAAGCATCTGTTTTTCGCAACCAGTTCATAACGTCCCTTCTTTTGTACAGGTCACGCAGACCTCGCACATTCATAGATTTATATTGAAATTCTGACTCATTTTAACGTTGCGGCAGGTGAAACACAGACGTATAATGAAGGTAATTTTTATGATCTAGAAAATACATCAAGAAGAACAAAAAAATTATGAGCTACTGGTGCGAGTATCATAATGAAAAAACATATAGCCAGTGACAACAGCAAAAAGAAAACCACAACGAAAGAACACAGCCGGAAAAGAAAAAACAACCACGAAATGAAAAGAAAAAAAACTTGAAACCGCAAAAAACGAGGCGGGCGCAAAAGAAGCCACAGCAGTTCAAAAAAAGAAAAAACAGGCCTGGGGGCAAGGACACAACACTAGAGAAAAACTTAGGCTGAAGGAAAAAAAAGGCACACAAACACAAAAACAAAACAGAACCAAAATTGCGCAAGCTAAAATTACAACTCTTGGTCACTGTAGCCTGGAATAAGCAGATTAATACAAAAGCCAAAACTCGGCTAGTAAACTTCTCTTTACACATTCAGTTCAATAAATTTGACAGTTCTACCGTCCTTTTACTTCTTCACAAATGTTGTTCCAAATTTGGTCCACACACTGTACCACTTCTGCTGTTTTCCCAGCTTTCTGGCTCTGTGGAAAATCCTTGCATTTTCTTTCGTCAAGTTTTCATTAATATATATTCGTTCCGATTGTGGGAAAATTCCAATCTCTTCGTTCTTAACCCGACTTTAATTTAGCTCTTGCGATGTACAACTTGTTTGCAAGGTGACTGGATTTGAACTTAACCAGATGTATCGGCAGTCCTTGACTTGAGCTAGGTATAGGATGACAGCGACACTTCGACACCAATGGAAAAGGCTATTTTACAAATTTCGACGTTGACGTTTTCAAAAGTAGCATGACCGGACGATTTTTAAAAACTGAAATTTTTGCCAAAATCTCGATGGCAAATGTTGAAAGTGTTGTTATAAAGTCCAAATCTGGAAAAATAATTTGGCCAATTAGCATAATCACAATTTGGCAGCCTCAGGAAAATCAAAGTTTCCAAATTCTTTTCCTGAGAGCATTGTAATCAGGAATAATGAGACAGTGTGACCAAAAATCGGACCAAATATGGTTGAAATGGCTGCAAGATGACTAACTGTAAAATAATAAGTCCAGCGAAAGGTGCATTTACAGTTTCCAAATTATTTCCCTGAGAATATTGTATAGGTAGATAAGTCCAGTAAATAAAAATTTCGTCAGCAGTTTCACGTTTTTGCCCTAATGGCAAGAATTTACCTAGTATATGTCCTCAAATGGTTATCTTTACATATAAATGAATAAATAAATAGTTACATAAATAAATAGTTGAATAAATAAATAAATAAATAAATAAATAAATAAATATCACTCGAATTGAACAAAGCCAGTAATAATAATAATAATAACAATAATAATAATAATAATAATAATAATAATAATAATAATAATAATAATAATAATAACTTATTGTTTAAAGACCACTACACAAAACTGTCTCAGCGGTCTGTACAGTACAGTAAAAATTAAAAATATAAATTAAAATAGTAAAATGAAAGTGTAACAATCAAATAAAAACGGAAAGAAATTAAATTAAAAAAAATTAAATTTAAGATCATAAGAAAAAAAAAATGTGAACTGGCATAATAGACTATAACCATACACTTTAAAAATCACACAGTCTAGTATAAGCAGTAGCAGTCGCGAAAAATAAAAGTTTTCAAAGATTTCTTAAATAAAACAAATTCCTTGACGATCCGGAGCTCAATTGGCAGACTATTCCAAAGTTTAGGTGCGTAAACGCTAAAAGCCCTGTCACTATATATTTTTGAAGGTTGCTTTCCATGATCTTTGATTGAAAACGGACAGAGTCTAACAACTGCACTGTTTCTTGTATTACGAACTGGACATTCAATACTTAAAAGTTCTGCTAGGTATGATGGCGCTGATTTACAATGAATTACTTTAAAAATAAGACACAAGATTTTAAAACGTACACGGTGTTCAATTGGAAGCCAGTGTAATTCCTTAAGTATGGGTGTAATATGACTGCTGAACTTCTGGTTCTCCTGGTTACCAACCGAGCAGCAGAATTCTGGACGTGTTAAAGTTTGCTTAATTTGTATGCAGGTACACCATAAAATAAGCTATTACAGTAATCTAACTTTGATGAAACAAATGCATGTACCAACTTTTCAGTAGAAGACTGGTCTAATAATTTGCGAATCTTACTTATCCTCCAAAGTGAATTAAATGCGACTTTACAAACCTGACGAATATGTTCATCCATGAGTCCGAAAGAGTCTAGCATCAAACCAAGATCACGCACAGTAGTAAACTTGGTCTGATAGAGTTGACCACCGTCAATGTGTAATGTGGTAAAAAAATGAATAATTAATACTTTAGTCTGCAAACCAAATGATTATGAGCCCTTCTCCGTACTTATACGCAAATAACGAACCACGAGCTTTTGTTTTCCATCTATTTCGCTTTGTGTCATTCCTTACGACTCTTAATATTATTAAAATGTGTTTTATTGAGCTCATGGTAGATAGTTTCATGGGCTATTAGTTTTTTCCAAAGTCAGCAGAGTTACAAGGACATGAAGTGTAGCAATGGAAGACACTTTGTCCACGACAGTCATCTCCCAAAATATCGAAATTTTATTACGTGGAATAGTAAAATTACAAGCCAATGTATGGCACTCTTTCACAAGCTATACACTTTGTTGAGAGAAATTTACCTTAGGTTGAAAACATAGAAAGTCTTGTATTTACATTTAATTTATAATGAGACAGTTAAGTGCAAATTTACAGTCAACGAGTTGAATGGTTTGTTTTTCATTAAAGATCTCTATGGTAACAAAGCTAAGCGTATACAACGTTAAAATTATGTGTAGCATCTCGTGGAAAATGGTGTAATTGTCAATTTAAGCAACAAATGTACGTGAAGGAGGATGCAGAGGATGGTAGTTCCAATTTTCAATATGCTGATACATGGTTGTTTTATGCAGTCTTTCATGAAAACTTTAACATACCGCCTAAAATAGTTTATAAACGTGATTACCTTGGTGTTTATAAAACTCAGATGAGGTAGAGCGGTAGAAATGGTAGTCTTGCTTGGAGGACTGTCTGGGGTAAAAGAGGGTCAGCCTTGGGGGAGGACCTCATGACTTTTACAAAAGGTGGCGCTGCATGGACGTTTGCAATCGGATAAAATTACGTCCTTATAATTCTGTACTAACAAAATGGTTTGCTCTCTTTGCCATTTGAATCTTCTACAGACAGTACATGTTTTATGTTTCCAGACTTTGAGCGGTGCACATAAATTGAGAATAAAAACTGCATGCGATTTTAAAAGAATTATTTCTATTCCTGAAAATCGATGTATGGAATAACCGACGATCAAAGCAATGATGGTAAATTTTTAATTTACAGGTGACGGAAGAGAAATATTGACATTTTCGAGCACATCCGTTGAATCGTACGCAAGGTTCATTGGTTCGATTCCCGACATGTACGAAATGTCGATGTGTCTGTGGGTCAGGATACCTCAACCGATAGAAAAACATATCTACACATTTGTGTCCTATGCTACGGAAGAAAACCCAAACAACGAAATTTGCATGGAAAATCCGTACAAGAAGGGTGAAAGTAATACGTTCAGGTTGCTTGCTACAATAGACGGGAAAGGGTATTGGTTCACAGAGAGTAACTGATTTCAAGGAATGGACCTTCTGGTGCTATACTCATAGTTTTATTCCAGAAAGACACTGGCTCTATCTCAACGGACATAAAATAGGAAGTACATCTACGAAAGACTCTGCAAAGGATAACGTAATTCAAGGCGGTGGAATCCTGATTCTGGGTCAAGATCAAGACAGTCTTGGAGGAGTCTTCGACGTTGGCCAAGCCTTTCATGGAGATTTAACTAAATTTAACTTGTGGAATCAATTTATCGACGAACGAGAAATACAACTACTGATGTGTGGCCTTGAATACCATCCCGCGATTGTATCATGGGCGTACTCACGTTTCCAATTATTTCGGCTTGATGAATACTACGTTAGTGGTACATGGACTATGAGATGTAAGTCATTCCAATTTTCGCAACGTCATCTATTTTTGAGAGCATGTATGCCGGATAACTTTATATGATGTCAGTTATTATTCTTCTTTAACGGAACTTTAACGATATTACAGCTTCTTATTTACCTAATGCATATGTTGAATTAAATCCTCTCAATATGTTAGTTAAAATATAGAAATAACGGACGACGCGCTGACCATTAACGTTTATTTGTGGACAAGGGCGAGAGGAAAGCCAAAATTTAACGGGCGAGGCTTGCCGAGCCCATTAATTTGGCTTTCCTCTCATTAATGGTCCGCGCGGAGTCTGTTATTTCAATTATATTATCAACGAACCCCGAAAAACCATCAAAATTTACGAAAATTTCCCGTGCGAACGACAACGGGGCCCCAGAACCAGTCAGTGAGTAGTGCGCGCTGCAAAAATGTGCAAATCCGGAGATTTTTTGAAAAAAAGAGTGTAAACTTGGCCCACAAATGCTCCATTTTATTTTGTGGTTGATTGTTATCTTTGCACAAATCACAATTTTCGTTTTAGCCGTAAAGTTACTATGTTTACGATATTATTCATATTCATGGGCATTAAAAAAAACATTACTGTGTATTTGTGGGCAGTCACGTGGTTCAGCTCGACCAATTAAGACGCAATGGACAGGGAATGGTAATATAATGTAGATCATCCCCTGAGACAGATATTCGGATTCAAACTATTTAACAGTGGTTCTCTTGATTACAACACAGGGCGCATTTTGCAGGTCTGTGAGTAAAGGACTTTTTATCGCCTTTCTTAAAATGGAAATTCAATTTGCCTCCGTAGAGTGAACAAAAGGATAGCGCCCAATTTGGTTGGAATTTAAACAGTCGGTTAACTTTCAATGATTGTTAGTTCATTCTTTTCTAATCCCTTAAAGACTTAAATTATTAATAACCCAGACGCTGTCATGAAATAGAATATTTACATACGGTTACATGTACATATCCTTTGTTGATGTTTTATATTGCACGTATAATTAAAATAATCAAAGTAAATTACATGCTCATTGCATTCACGTCATATCCGCTACAACAAAATGGCTTGCGACTCACATTTGTATCAAATTGCAAAAGAATCAAATTATTATATGATAGACATATTTAAAATGCGTAAAAGCATGATGGGTTTTGACTAAATGTTTTTTGAGCTTATTCTCTACTGGCAGACACTGATCAATTATTCCAAATATGTTTTTATTCAGGGCAAAATAATGATTTATTGAACAGAAATTGTGGGGCAGTAACTCAAACAGCAGACGACAACTTTAAAGAGTTCGTAGATGGTAGGCGGGAAACATGTTCTCTCTCAGGAAACCAAGGGCCATGGACAGTCAAACTACGAAACACTGCCTACACCGTACGATACGTTGTCGTTTTGATTATGCCACAAGACACTGAGGATGTTTCAGGTATTGTAATGTCGGGAGACATAAAGTTGTGGGTCTTTGATTCTTTGCAGGGTAAGGGTTATCATTTTGAAAACAGATCGTATGCATGGCGTTAGTTTAAAAGAAACTGCACATCTATTTATTCGCCTGCATACTTAGCATCTCTCTTTGATAAAATATCGTTTCATGTATGCTGTTTACCAATCGAAAATTTAATGAATTTTTTCAAACAAATCATCGGAGACAAAACAACATGAGCAAACCGTCAATAATGACATATTATATTGCCAGAAGCTATATCTCAACATAGGTGATCTTCTATAATACAATTACAAGCAAGAGAGAATGAAAAGGGTGGTGTTAGAACAGTGGCAATGAATTGGCGAATATGTAGCACAATTGTTGTTATATCAAACCAAGTGTCAATACCACATTTGATTCTAACGTGTAAGGTAACTTCAGTAACTAACAAACTTTCTGATGGTGAGTATTCGTTTTATTCTGTCATCATAGATATTACTTCTGGGGTTGCAGTTGGCGGGAAAACTAGAAGCGTCAATTGCACTGAAGAATGGCAAAATATCTATCGTCATGGTTACTCTGTGTTTGTTTGTAACACCATCGGGGGAACTGTGAAGATTTGGAGTACAACTGACAAACCTGTACAGCTCTGTGATCTTAGAGTGGTCGGAGGTCAGCAAAACTCTTATTTCAAAAATCTGTCGTGTGAAAATATAAACAATTTGATGTGTGGACATTAAATTATTTAAATTTACTGCTTGTAATAAAAAGGTATGTAAATTTATTATACAAAGTTGATTTAGCCAAAGATTGCAGCAATGCTTCTCCTTTTCAAGAATATATTTGTACATATATGGCGCATGGTGAGAAAGAAGATGTCTCTCTTTCTACCTCTGTCTGTCTGTCTCTCCCCCTCTCTCTCGCAGACACGGATACAAACACAAACACACACAACACTTCAGGTCACATGTCAAATGTTTAGGTCGCATGTCAGATGTTTTGCTTCTCAACTAGTACTGAGCGAAACCATCACAGCTCCCTTCCTCTATCTCTGTCTGTAAATTGTCTGTTTCAGCATGCGCTCTCTTGTGCCTACGTGCATGTACTGTATACTCATAAATATCATTTTTGTATTATGTATAACGAGTCTACACTTGCAAAAATCTATACGACTTAATTCAATAAAGCGCAAACGCTTCCAATGAACGAGCTCTTACCGAAAGCAGTAAAAATGATCAGTTTAGATTGAATTCTTACCTGAAACGAAGGGCTGTTACGATCATGAAGCAAGTGTTTCTTTAACAAGATCTGACATTAAGTTTACTCTCTATACTTCCGATAAAGCAAAGCGCTGTAGGCCATCGACGAAAGCTGTAAATACAACCCTGCCTGGTGTAGAATACGGTGAAGTGCAGTGGGAGCTAGTGCCTGAGCAAGGAATTGAGGAATTGCGATCTATGTATTGTGACCATCATACTGGAAGTCACTTCAAAATTGGACAGACGACTGTAAACTGCTCGTCCGAAAATATCACCAGTACACCATACGAATGTTCCTTTAACGTCACCGTAAAAGGTATAGCTGAGAAACAAGCGCAAGTGTTAAGTAAAGCGGACAAGAAGTCAATTAGGGAGCCATCAATTATGGCAGAGAGATCGGGGAAATAAGATAAGTCATTCAAACAACGAAAGGCATGTTCAATAAATGTACGAACTATCTCATGATTGCAGGAGAATTTGCTGAAAATGTTATACCATCTTGATTAGTTACAAATAACGTTGTTCAAGTCACGTGATCGATATGCGTGTCGACAGCGTTGCCAGCCAATGTCACTTCTGTCTCTAGGGGAATTTAGAAATAACTTTTTAGATCTGCATCTCATTTTTAATTTATAAATGCGGCATATTATGCTTTCATTACAGGTGTACATCTTTTGCCATGTCAACGTCTGATCAAATTTAAACTTCACTCATTGTAATTAACAATTATGGTTGCTCAAAATAACATTAAGGCCACACCCAGTTCTTTAAAGGGGGTTTTAAGCCTACCGTGCAGCTTTCTGTTTGAAGTAAAACAGTTTGGTTGTTAAATCTTGAACAGTCTAATTCGATATGTTTTAATAATGCCCTATCCCAAGGGAAACAACATAAGAACGATGCCAAGGACCATCTTAATGAGAAGGTTGACATGTCAAACGTTATGTTTCTCGAAAGAACGTAGTGGGAGACACATATTTTTAACTCCTTAAACTATGTTATTTGCCTTGAATGGCAAATTGACAAGGAAATATTTTTTGAATAATTTTCACATGCAATACTTAATAAGAAATAGGAAACATTCTACGCAATTTCTTACCAACCGCAAAAAATTTCTTCGCGTACAATTAATCTTCTTATAAGATTCCTACTTAATGTTCAATTTCGTATTCCTTAGACATTTCTTAGAAGAACACAATAATATTTTATGGATGTTGAATGGCAACTAAGGATATATTATGAAAATTAAAATGATACCATATTTGCTTGGGCCAACTTGGTTGATAGAACTTTTCATTTTGACTTTCTATTGCTGCGTGTAAACTGAAAGCCTTCATATCATAACGAACCTCACTTCGAATTAATTATCCGGAACACTTTATAATCTGAAAAGATTTCTCGCATACACAGTGTACA
>LD348799.1:38129-48647 GCA_001465055.1 Ptychodera flava | reverse complement strand
ACTGATGCCGTATGTTGTGGGTTCGAATCCGATTGAAAACTATCCGTATTTCCTACAATTCTTGCACCCACTTCCAGCTATCTTCTATGTATATTGAACTTTCTTAGTTAAAAAGAACAATCAGCCAGGGTGATTTAAAGAAATGGTAAAGGAACTGTACTTCTTCAGATCTTTGCCTTCTGACATTGTGAATGCTTTATTACCAGTGTTGCACTAACCTGTTCATCCTCAATACCCAATAAACAGGTCCACTTTCAACTTTGATGAGGAATAGGTTTGGGCTAAACCATGCTGGTGAAAGGGTTAAAGGCAGTGCACTCTGTAAATTGTGTACTGTTCTGTTAAAGTCTGTTCTTTGTACAGAATCTGTATCTGCTAGTAATCATCACACACAAGATATAACCGAAATTCTTCAAAAGTCATGGTAGTTACAGTCTGTTCCATTTCAACTTGTGCCCATCCTGTAATGTCTGTGTCTGTAAACTACAATTTGTATTCTGAAATTGATGCCGGATGTGTCAAGTTTACAAACATGGAAGATTAAAAAATAATGTGTGGAATCGTCCATGTGATTGTAATGCTATCTTGTAATTGTATTTCTGTTCAGAGCTTCTGGACATGTTGAAAGATTTGCTGATTTTATGGTCAAAGATGTGAAGACAGGAGAGTGTTTTAGGGCTGACCATCTTCTTGAAGGTGAGTGCTTTCATTGGGAAGCGGCTTTCAATCATCCATGATCAGTTGTCAGTCAACAAATATCAGCATCAACCAATCTTCAGGCCAATAGCTTGACAGCATAATATGCTGAAGTGTGATAAGACGTCCATTAATTCTTATGTTCATCTCTCTTGTATTATCAATATTTGACCTGTAATTATGCATTAATTTTACTAAATTTTAAGAAAAACAGATGATGACTGCATTATATTATATTTCAAGACCCATCGAATTTTGAAATTCCATAATAGCTCAACCTTAGGTAATAAGTGTTGTGCTCAGAAACTGTCTTTGTCTTTTCCTATATAATTTCTGAATCAAAAGCTGATATTTGCATTAGAATGAGATGTTACAAAAAGTCTTGCACATCTTACTACGCCACTTTGAAAATGAATGACTTCGTTTTATTCAGCTCACATGGAAAAGCTACTCATGGATAAGAAAATCACGCCAGAGAAGAGGCAGGAGTGCGAACAAGTTATCAGGGAAGCCGATAATTTCAGCCAGGAAGAGTTGGGTCAAAAGTTCAAGCTGTACGATGTCAAGTCCCCAGTTACTGGCAATGACCTCAGTGACCCAATAGAGTTCAATTTGATGTTCAGTACATCGATCGGCCCAGCAGGAAATATTCCAGGGTGAGTAGGTTGAAAATCACAGATATCTCTGCAGAGTGGAAAATCAGGGTGAATTGACCTGCAGGACTAAGGTCATAGGTCAATTTCAGTGTTTTGTCAGTTGTTGGTTAAAAGGCTGTACCTGAAAGATATGATTTTACATATCTTTTAGGTGAGAATTATTTGCAAAAATTAGCAAGATTTGGAGTGATTACTTTTTGTCATTTTAACCAAGTATCTGATATTTAACATTGATTTGAAAAGAATTGAATTGAGAGAGATGTCCTACGAAAGAAATACAAAACCAGGAACATGATGTCCCTTTCTTTTTGTAACCCATCCAGGTTTTTAAGACCGGAAACGGCACAAGGCATCTTCGTCAATTTCAAGCGACTCCTGGAATTCAACCAAGGGAAGCTTCCCTTTGCCTCCGCACAGATTGGAAATGCATTCCGTAATGAAATCTCCCCAAGATCTGGACTTATAAGAGTGAGGTGGGTAAGAAATATCGTGAATGAACAGATGGCTAGTATTAAATTGGAAGTACTTTTTAAAGTCTTTCATGTAGTGTCTGTAGAGTTGACTGTCTAACTTTTGAGATTTCTGAACTCTCTGTGTCAGTTTAGGAATATTTTGAAATTTCCTAGAGTCAGTCCAATATTGATACACATACATAATATGTAATGTTATTTAGAGTCAAAGTTAACAGTGTAAGTCAGGGGTGAGTCACATGTGTTGCATCGTCTTTCAGGGTATTCTGATTCATAATGATTTTTGTGCAAATATCCCCGTTTGCACAGGAGTAAATATTATTATTACCACCGTCTTAATGCTTTTCTTGCCAGACAGTATCACTTGCCCATCTGCAAAGTCAGTAAAAAGCAGTATTGAGCCAAAACCTAAAGTATTTCACCTACTTGGCTTGGTCTATTATAGCAGCTTCAGTCCGGGAAAATCGTGTGTACAGTATCCGTGTTTTCAGGAGCCTTCAAATGCTCATTTGTTTTGTTAAAATACAGCATATGGTACATGTTTTGTTTCACAAGTTTTAACCAACTTGACCTGATGGTGAACAACGAACTTGGCAATATAAGAGTTAAATGAGTTGCCGACTGATATTGTTGGCAACTATGTATGTAATAGTGAAAAGTATAAATTTTTATATTATAATCAGCTACTAAAGCCATTAATAATTTGCCATATTATTTCATGCCCCTGGAAACATTCTCCTGGTCTACTAGTTTCACACCAATCTGCATGAGGGATATGTACGGTCAATTGGTACTATCTTTATGTATGTCCTGGGGAGTCACTTAACTGTTGATTAATGTTCCTATACCTAGGGAGTTTGCAATGGCAGAAATTGAACATTTTGTAGATCCCAATGAAAAGAACCATCCAAAGTTTAGTGATGTTGCAGACGTCAAAGTCAGTTTGTACTCATCCCGTGGACAGATGGCAGGTGAAGGAGCAAAGGAAATGACACTTGGAGAGGCTGTTTCACAGGTGAGGTTGGATTCAAGTTCATTGCCACTGTTTGTGTCAGTATCAGCTTTTGTTTGTAACTTTTTGGGGTTAGCTGTATAAAGGGGATAGATGTTTGGAAAATCTCAGCTTATTTGCCTTTCTGTGGTGGATGGGGCACACTCACACTCAGAGTACTCTGATTAACTTTGGCAGCTCTGACACAGAATGCATCTCACAGATTTTAAGTGATCAGATGTGAGAAGTCTTGAGATCTATCCATTTTCTGCAAATGGGCAATCTATGATGAATAATTTTATAGAAACAGAAAGAATAGAACAGCATGTGCTGATTCCTTGTACTATCTTGTTATATAAAATCGTCCAACCAAGTGTGCACAATTTTAACTGGTTAGGTCTTTTTGAACTTCAACTATCAGTAAATTGATGATTTTTTTCTGTGATCTGAACGTTTGTATACGATTCTTTTAGTTGACTTTTTGCAGATATTTAAGACCCGTTTTCTCGTTTACAGAAATTATTGTCTTCCAGTGGTTAATGCCACTGAAATCTTTAAATGGTTAACTTAAAAGATGTCAACTTTTATTTGCAGGGCATAATTGCCAACAATGTTCTAGGATACTTCATGGGGCGTATTTATCTATTCTGCATGAAAATTGGAGTTAGACATGAAAAGTTTAGATTCCGTCAGCATCTGGAAAATGAGATGGCTCACTATGCTTGTGATTGCTGGGACGCTGAATGCAAGACATCATATGTGAGTAGAAATCTTTCTGATCTATCGTCATGTGAATCTGCCTGACTGGTTGTCACATGGGAAGTATGAAATGAATCACAATATGTGTGATTAGCCGTAAATGAGAAATTTCAAATTCTGTGCTGTCTGATAGGCTGTCAGTCATGTTGGAGTCTCTGAAGCCATTACATTTGGGGACAAAAGGTATTCAAAATTTCAATGAGTGTGTGGCCAAAGTGGTACAGAACATTTCATCAGATTAGTTTCATAGAAACTTTCACATGTTGATATAATTAGGTACAAAACGGAAGAAAGCCATTTCCTAGATAATTATACAAAATCAATATCCATGTCTATATACATACAGTTCAATGACAAATACAGTGAAAATGTTGTATGTTGTCACTAACATGTACTGATGGATGTTGCATATTATTCAAATCTCAGTACTGTGAAGTTTTGCAGGGGATTTGTAACTGTGTTGGTCAATTCTCCAAAATTTTCGTTTACTGCAGGGTTGGATAGAGTGTGTTGGATGTGCAGATCGTTCATGTTATGATCTCAAGCAGCATACCAAGTCTACCAAAGTACCACTTGTAGCAGAGAAGAGACTTCCAGAACCTATATCCTTTCCAGTTGTCATTTGTGTTTCCTTATTCTATTTCATGTAATATTTTCAGTGCAGTTGAACCACCTCATCCCCCATTTCAAAGTGTAAAGGGTCAACTATTCCACAGAAAGCAATAGGGTTGTACCATAATTTGATAGTGAAGGGGGTTTCTCCATAGACAAACCATAGAAATAAATACCACTTGAGAGAAAGAGGATTAATTCAGATTTCAAAGCCTAGTACCTATCTGTGTTCTCTGACCTGGTTTTCATTCGTCAGGATTTGACTTAATCTTCAGGCTGTTAAGAAGCATCAGTAAGTGTTTTCTTTACAAATCAAACAGCAAGAAAGTGGACTTATACTCAGCTTTCAGAAGAAAGTAGACTTATACTTAGCTTTCAGAAACTTTAGATCATTTGATGTCAAAAATACTGTTTTCAGATGCTATGTTTAAATCGCAGCCTTACGCACAGATGATATCATTGACTCGTATGATATCAATCTTTTCATCAATGAGGCTAGATTGAAACTTTACTCTACTCAGCTCACAGGTTTGTGTAACTTTGTGAGCAGGAGAGCAAAGGACATGAAAAATATCAAGTAAGATCTGACTTTCATGGTAACAAAACTAATAGAACTAAGAGAGTTAGACCCACACAAGTTATTCACCAGATGGTGTAATAGAATGTGATTAGGTCATATCAGTATGTGGTGGGAAAAGTGAGAACAACACAGGAAAAAATGTGAAACTCAACAGTGAAACTTTTCAGTGGATAACAATCCAGATTTATTCCAGATTTGAAAATGAAATCATGTTTGTTCATAAGTTACTTGTTCACTGACACCATTGTTAATTTCACATAATGCTTATGTAAAAACTACCAGATGTTTTGATTTCACTCCCTCAGCCTCGGACAGCTGTGAAACTTTGTCTTTTGGTTTGTATGTTTGGTGGACCATCTTTTACTTACAATTATTTGGGGTTTGGGCGTGTGCTTCTCGGTACCAATAGTGCATATTCTTTGAGATCTTAGATAGCAATGGTGTTTGAATACTTGCATTATTGTTTTAACCACTAGGACTTTGTTATTTCATTTTACTTGTTTATAAATGTGTGCTCCCCCTGTAGTCAATATGTGTTTAAGCAAATGTCGATAGGTAGCATGTTGTTACAGTATGTTTTTTCACAATCTATGTGGTATAGTTTCCTTAGTTTGCACACAAAGTAGTTGAGGTCGTCGAGGCACAACCACAGAAGAACATCATAGGGAAGGAATTCAAGAAGGACGCCAAGGCCATCATGGAATTCCTCTCCAATTTTAATGAATGTGATGTGCAAGAGTTAGAATCTGCATTGAATGCAAATGGGTGAGATCATTTTGCTGATTTTGTTCCATACACCAATTGTGGTATCAGCACTACTGTGTGGAGTTCTCTTCACTGGAAATAGAAAACCAGTTTAGGAATCTGTTTTGTCAGAAACTGTCGATAATTTTAGCTGACGTAATTCCTTCATTTCGGTCGAGACCCATCCCTTCCCCTCAAAACTAAAGTATGCAACATGGAAAAATCAATGAAGTCAGTATGATGCCTTAACTTACCTACACCTATGCCTGTGCAGGCTGATCCCGTATACTGTACTATATTGTACATGTCCACATAGGAAAATACCATAACTACGTATTACTCAACTTCAACGAAAAATCTTTCAAGGGGATTGAACATTTTAATACATTTCTTATGAAGGAAAATGTATTACACATTTCAAGTTTCCAACGACATGGTGTGGCATATATGTCTTGATTTTACTTTGCCAGTAGTGGCCAGCATTATTACCATCGCTATCATGAAGTTTTGATCACAACACTCTGTACACAATAGAAAAGTGAACGTAACATGTGCTGTGAAACCCAAAGGATGTGTATTCTCGTGTTTCAGATGCTACAAATGTCATTTTTGGATACACTTAAATCATCACAGATGTTATTGATGTGTCAATGATGTCATTGATATCATGATTGTTATGGATGATGTCATCATTGTTGTTATTGATATTACATGATGTCATAGTCACATGACTTGATGGAAAAAATGTGTTGATCATCACAAATCATTGATATGATATGCCTTTATCGTCACAGATGATGTCATCATTGATGTGATATGCCTTTATCGTCACAGATGATGTCATCATTGATATGATATGCCTTTATCGTCACAGATGATGTCATCATTGATATGATATGCCTTTATCGTCACAGATGATGTCATCATTGATATGATATCAATCTCCTCACTACAAGGCTATAACAATCACTTTTCTCTGCTAATCTTGGTAGAAATATTTGACTATCGGGCAGCAGAGCAAATTGACAGTTTAGTTCCCACATCCAACTGTAAATTGTTAATTGGACTTCTGGAATATTCCATGACAAAACATTGTTCTAAAGCTTAGAAAAAAATTCATGGCAGTTAAGTTGCTCTGATTTTGATCAATAAATGCAACTTTACATCATTTGATCAACTCTAAATTGACAGTTTAGTTCTCACATCTCTCCCACAACTCTGGAAATCTAAATTATAATAAGTTGTTCTATAGAACATTTCAGTCAGCAATTTGATCATAATTTCAGGCAACATCAAGATGTGGTTGTTTCTGAACAGCATCTTATCTACTTAGATGTACAGGTTAATGACTAATTGATCATGTTTCTATGGACACACAGGGAGATGAGTTACAAAATTGACGGCAAGTCAGTTTCAATCAAACCTGACATGGTGAATATCAAGAGATATGACAAAAAGATACATGGTAAGGTAGACTTTGATCCCATTAAAATAGAACTTTCTGAATTTAGTCTTGTCAAGAACAAATGTACTTGTGTCTTTCCTATCTGGAAAAAGTGACAACAGCAAATATTCTTTGCCAGATTTCGTCAGTGTATGCTTTCTATACCCGTTAGATGCTAGCTGTTGTCTTCTGCTGAAATGTGTTTTGTAAACACACTGCTTGAGTCATTTTACAAAACAATATATAAAAAACAATACAGTAAAAAATTGGCCGACTAGCGGGAAATACAGTACTCGTTAAAATAAAGAGCAAAATTAAAACAAATACAGTAAAATACTAACCGACCAGCGGAAGATAAAACAATTGCAAAGCAGAGACTAAAATGCGCGGACGTTTCGGGTGCAACCCTTCGTCAGTACTAAAAACTTGCTAGAGAAACGTGAAAACACAAGAAAGAAAAACAAAAAAGAAAAACAGCCAATCAAACAAGGGAACGATCAAACGCGTTAAAATATGCATTCATACCGGCTGGTGCATTTGTTCTGACCAAAAGGATTTTGAGCAGCAGCTTGACACTATTAGCACTTGGTTCTCGGCTCGGGGTTATCCCCGCTCTGTAGTGGACAAAGCCAAAGAGCGCGTTGAACCACTAACACAGAAGGATGCGTTAAAGTCAACTACCCGTTCTCAATGCGATCGCATTCCTCTTGTATTAACATACCATCCTTTTAATCATAGAATCCGTAAAATCATCTTTGAGGAGTTTTCCATCTTAACCAACTCCCCCAATACACAGAATATTGTTTCCGCACCTCCCATCATGGCATTTCGACGTGACACGAACATCAAAGACCGGCTGGTGCGTTCCAGTTTACCTAATCGCGACTGCGCTACTGGAACATCATCATGTGGCCGTCGAGTGTGTAACACCTGCCCGCATACTTTTACAACCAATTTCATTCAGGGCCCGCGTGGTAGAGTCAATGTTTCCGGCGTGTTCACATGCACGTCGGCTAATATCATCTATTGCATCAAATGCAGACGCTGCAGCATGCTATATATTGGCGAAACAAAGCGTCGCCTAGGCGATCGCTTTGCTGAACATCTTCGCACTGTGACCGACAACAAGCTCGCATACCCGGTGGCCAAGCATTTTTGTACACCATTTGTGGAACGTGATGAAGTTTTGATTGATGATTCATTTGCTCTTTACCACTCCAAAGCGGGAGAGTTTTCAAGTCTTTACATCCTTTCCCTATCTCTTCCCTGAAGAAATTAAAGTGATGGAGTCTATTTACAAATTTACCTTTTTTTATTCTGCAGTTGAAGAAATCACGCCGTCAGTCATAGAGCCGTCGTTTGGAATCGGTCGTTTGATGTATTCTGTCTTGGAACACAACTATGCAGTGAGGGAAGGTGATGACCAAAGAGGGGTAAGCGTTTAGGTTATGTGGATTTCAATGTGTGGGACCCCTCAGCTTAATGTAAGTGTGCGTGTGTAGGCCACTTAACTTAACACAACTATGTAGTGAGGGAAAGTGATGACCAAAGAGGGGTAAGCGTTTAGGTCATGTGGATTTCAATGCATGGGACCCCTCAACTTAACCTAAGTTTGCATGTGCAGGCCACTTAACATCACAAGTTTAGATGCATGGAACCTGGCACACTTCAACTGAACCTATCTGATTCATCATCCAATCGACTTAACATTGGTGTTTTTTTAAGGACCCTTCAACTGACATTAGATTTTGATGCATGGACCTATATACGAACTTTGGTTGTGATGCCCAGAAATCTATTCCAGGACCCTTTATGTAACTCAATTGTTGATAAATTAGTACCCCAGAGTGGGTTAATTGTGTTTTGATGATGTGTTGATGAATTGGCGATACCCCCTTTTGGTCAACAACAAGGTCATAGTCATACCCTGGCACAACAATGCATGAAGAATAGAAAGATCGATTTGACTTGTACAATCAAATAAAAGAAAATGCAGGGTGACTAATCTTGTTCAGAGTGGCACCTTCATTACCAATAACTTCAACAAAACCAACATCTATTCATTTGCAAGTAGTGTTTGTGTGCAGTATTTGTACTCTTTCGATATCTGTGTTAAATACAGGACTTGAGTCCAATGAATATTCACCATTGATAATGACTCATTATAAGTTGATTTGTACATTCAACAAATCCACATTACAGAGTGGCAAAGAAAGAGTTTGACAAGATACTCCCGCATGTAGAGTAATTGCTAGATTAGGTTGGGTACTTCGTACCTAAATCATAAACTTTATGCAGTTGGCAGCAACATTTTATAGTCCAGAACAATAAAATAGACAGCATGATGTCTGGAAACAAGCAAATATCAATTATTCTTCCTTGCAGCTCTGTAATACACTCTTCATAAATTAATGTATATATTTGGGAAATCAAGCATTATATGGTCAATATGTTTGCTAAAAAAACACAGGCATTGTTAATTAACAATGGAAATGTATTGTATTTCAGTATTTCAAGCTTCCAGCTGAGATCTCACCTCTCAAGTGTTCAATTCTACCATTGAGTAACAATGAACAATTCAGGCCATTTGTACAGAAGCTAGGTAAGTTGATTCTTTTCTGACACTTTGCAGTGCTTCTAGCGTCTGTCCCCTTGTGCGACCAATATGATCATTGATTGTAAAACCCAAGTTCTAGCATAGAGAACCGGCTAAGAGTGTTGTTGTTACTCTCAAAGTTACCTAGCAATTGACATCACTGAGCAAAGTTAGTACCTCTGTCAGCAGACCCTGTATACCAATAGAGATGTCTTTCTCTCAGTATTTCAAACTTCCAGCTGAGATCTCACCTTTAAAGTGTTCATTTCTTTCATTGAGCGAGAGTAGCCTTGACCACACGGAATATATTATTCTAGTAATGATCATGTAGTTTGTACCTGGTGATACTTATAGTAATCACACACGAATATCAATACATTCCCAGCTGTTATGGTGAGTGCACCAGAACTAGTATACAATAGTCTCATAGCTACTAAAAGTTGACTGGTCTTCAAGTTGAAATCTTAATTCAGCAAGTTTGTTTGCTTCTTAGTAAATTTGAGAATGACAGTAGAATAATTAAATTATTTAAAGTATTGGTATGATATATGAATATGTAGTTGAATCACGGTCCCTCCACAAAACGGTCAAGAAACGCCACCAGTTTCTTTTGTTATAGTCCGGGTTTCGATTGGGCTTTCTGTTGATTTTACTGATGGGGATAATCCCGGATTATCACGCGTGCGGCGGGAGGTGTTAACAGTTACGTGCATAAAATTATCGTAAGCAGAAACTTAATTCTCCCAGAATGCATTCTGATTATTGTCTGCGCATGCGTCTAAAGGCCAAAGTTTGTTTACATCTGCCTGCCGCGCCGTGGAGTCACGCAGCGTGAACTATGTACAAGTTCGGAGACGATTCCGCCAATTTTGACGACTCCCATGTTGATTGGGACTTCATTTTGGAAGATAAAAATCCTGCGTCGACACGTAATGCTGCGAAACCCAAGCCTTGCGTGGTCTTCCAATGT
>LD348799.1:11515-26201 GCA_001465055.1 Ptychodera flava | reverse complement strand
GAAGATATACACCTACCCTTCCACAAATGTCCAATTGCACAATCTGATGATGTGCTCCCATAGGATGTAGTACACTGGTTGAGGTAGAGGCACTCTCCTGAAAGCAAAGTCAACAGAGTTATTGGTTAAAAAAGGTATTTGGGTTTTATGTAAATGTCACATTTTCATCCATTTATCATCCAATACTGCTGATGGCTATAAGGTTACTTTGGGGAACACACTGAAGTCATTTTAGTTGCTATGACAGTGGTGTGTAAATACGTACAGCACACTGACATATAGAAATGTTTTGATCACAGAAAATGCCCATCCACTGAGAAAAAGAAAAAAGTATCTTGCATGTAAAATTTGCAATGAAGTGCATGTCATTAAAAGGTTTTGAATTTCATATGTAACTGAACAGACACTATAAACACAACTGACGTGACTCCCTGAATAGACATGTTATTAGTAGAGATAATGGACAGGTGTCTCCATCTTACCTCGCCACATCTTGCACTCTGAGGTCAAACACTTGTAATTCCTGTGAAAATGGAAATTACCACGTGTGACTAAGGTATGAAACAGAATACTCTGAAACTTGTGATTTTTTTAAAAACAGTGACATTCAACTTTACTTTGAGACAGAATGCACTTGGGGACAGAGAATTGGACTCTTAAATTTTTTGAATACTCAGCTGAGTATGTGGATTCATTTTGAAGTCTGTAGAGCAAATCCAGTTTCCACTGTATAGTTTTTGTGAAAATGGCAAAACTCATTTCTCCCCATGGTGTTAACACCTGGTATTGATGTCACTTAGAACTCTCTGTGATTTGCTTCTCTATCCAAAATGGCATCATGAACTGTGATTGTTATACTAGATTATGAAAGACAGTGGTTTCAAAGTTTTTCAAAGAAAGTTGGAGCAAAAGTTTATGACTTTCTCCTTCAAGACTCATATTACCTTAATTTGAGGATACTTAGTCATGTACTAAACTTAAAGATACAGTTTTATCGGAAGCCTTTGCTTCATTTGTCAAATTCCTTGAAGTCCATGTGCTGCCTTTCTGGTACGTATTTCTTCATCTCCAACTCACTGTTGTGTCTTACCTCCAATAACCAGTCCACATAGGCACTGTGCTGTGACATAATTTCCTTGATATCCCATTTCACATTGGCCATCATCTGTATCATGTCTTCGAAATCGATGGCTTTGGTAGCCACGCTGCGATACACCGGAGTCCGCAACTCAGACGCCACCATTATCGTCTGCCCAGAATGTTGGTACAGAACACATATTAGAATCGGTGGGAAAGATTTGTTACTGAACATTTCACAAACATTGCCTTGAACTTTATTTGTGAATTGCTAAACAACGCTGACGCAAAGACTGGAAGATGTGTGGGTGGAACAGGATCAAATACTAAACATTTTTTTAATACTTTTACACTATCAATTTTTTGAATATGGTCCACTTCACATTCCTTTGTAAACGTACATTTCATAAACAATCAAAGAATACACTTGACAGTGACTCTTCTTACTATTGTTTTATGTTTTGATTCTGTGTAAACTGTCTTTACAACATGTAACATTTTATGCAGACTTGCTTCAGTTGAATCTTGCAGAAAAAGTAGTGCTACATACAGGATTTGACAAGATAAGAAAGAAGAAGCTTATCAATGGCTCATTTGAAATACATCGATGAAACTGTGACTTCACTGAACTTGAAAATATCCTGAATTTATATTTACAAAAGTTTCTTTTGTGCATTCCAAGAATCAGAGCTGGGTGTTTACATCATGCATGCAAGTGTACAGACTGGAATGGGAGGTTTCATCTTTTGTATGGAAGGAAGGGGCGCCCTCTAGTGACCTATCTTCAAATCTAGTGAATGTCATACCTGGGAATAAAACTGCTGCAGGAATGGTTTCTTGGATGCCGGAATCATAGCTTCCAAGTGGGGCTGTAAAAACTGAAACTGCTGTGCTAGGAATAACCTGGAATCAAAGTGATTGTGAAATACGATGAACACTGATAAAAAATATCCAATTTGACTTCTGTATAAAAAAATCTTTCATTAGACATAAGATGTACATTTTGATCACAAAGCTCACTTGTCAGTGATGGTATACGTAAGCAGCACATGATTTCTAAAACTAATTTTAGCAGTAACACAGTCTTTGCTGATTTTCACACAAACCTCTGTACGAGTAAATGTGGTCATACTACCGGTCTGATTGAATTTATGATTGGTGTGCTACAATTTTTACAGTAGTACAATTAAAGGTATACAGTCACCTGTAATCTAAATATGCCCATATATGGTAAAAGGGGCGTTTCTTGGTATTCAAAATATCCATGTGAGGCGCTGTTTTTAAAAAGTGGCCACCTGCTTAAAATCCGTGATTGGTTAGATTTTCTCTTTCCATGGTAACTGTGGAAAAATTGGAACAGGTGACAGTATACCTTTAACGTAAGACTATGTATTTCAAACTGGTAAACTTTACACTGAGATTGAGAAAACAGAATTTGTGATAGAAAGATAGTGACTGTTTACTTACAGGGATTCAGTGGCTACAATTCTCTCTGATAAACCAAACAATCTGTTCAGATCTGTCATGTCTACAACTGGTGACAGATGAGGGTAGGGAAGCTTGATCTGAAAGGAGAGATGGAAATTTAAGTCAGTGGTTTTACATCCCTTTCTCTCTGTAGATGGATTGAACCACATGGATGACTACAATGGGGATCAAACAAATTCACTGCTGGTTTTCTTGGTGCTTTCAGAACAAACATTTCAACGTTTGGGACTGATTGTTTGCATTTTTTCTACTTTTGTCTTCAACCATTTTAACCCCACTTTCTTATTTGTAGCTTGACCCACTCTATGGTCTACAATGTGGACTTGTTCTAAAGTTTAGCAGTGAAAAGGGTGAAGTTTGTCAGATGCTCATTACAATAGGAAAGACATCTAAATATTCTATCTTAGCTTCTTTGAAGTTGATGTTGTTGGTGTTCAGATAGGATGCACCTCAGGGACCGATATTCGAACTCTCAAATTTTAACAATATTTTTCTGATCTATCACTTGTGTGTGCTCATTTTAAAACTCTTGGAGTAAATATAATTTTCCCTGTCTTCTTTTTTGAAAATCAAAAACTTAATATTTTGTTAGGGATATCACACAGGGATGGCAGCCATTTTGAATTTCAATTATTGTTACATTTAAGGTAATATTTCCATAATGCAATAATTTGCCAAGTGACCCTTGACTTTTATTCTTGATTTTAAAAGATATTGGTTGCAAGTTTCAGTGGGGAAAGTTTGAACAAAACGTCTTTCACTTTTTTGGTTGCGCACTGCCTAATCTGACAAAGATATTCACATATTTAAACATTAGAGTGCAAAAGTCATTTTTTGCTGCATTTATAAACACCAACAACTTTTTAGAGATCTAAACAATTTTTCCTTCAGATTTTTCAGAAAAATTGGGTTAAAACTTGTAACCAATGAAAAATTATGTCCATTTGATCAAAAAGTAGGAAAAAATTTTCAGAAAAATTAATAAAAATTGGTAAAGTGTTACACTGAAATTTTGGTGGGAAAAATTACAGCACTCAAAGGATTAATAACTGGAAAAAGGATGCAATAGTGGATGGTATGCTAAGTAAAGAGAATATTTTTACTTTGTCTTCTGGTGTTGTTGGTGAAGGCATTCCTGGTATAGCTGTCTGTTGTATTAAATTATCTTGAATTCTCTTCAATGATGTGGTTAGTCGACTTCCTAGAACACGGGTAGAGTTGTCATTCTGTTGAAACAGGAAGAGTAAGGCCTTGCCTTTGTATCTTAAAATGTAAGTTTGAAGTGTAAAAATTTCGGTGAATATTGATGGATAGGTTTTAAAGTGGCATTGGCTTTTTGAAATATCTTATAAACATCATTTTAACATAACAACCAATGCCTGACCTTGCAATTTTGTGCGAATCTTGCAAAATTAACAAAAAGGTGGTTCCACTTTTGAGAACTTTGTAATTCAATGACCGGCCCAATTAATCAAAGATTCACAGATTTAACGTTCATCAACAGTACTCTCGCAAAATTAGCTACGGAGTACAAGTGTGAAAAAGTTTGATAACTGATGAACGTACAGAATGATTCAGTTTTCAGGCTAAGTGCCTTGGTTTTTTATTGACTCCCTAGAATGCTAACATTCAGAATGTTAAGAACCTTTGGAACAAGTCTGCTAAAAATCAAACAATCATGAAACACTGAATTGTGAAGGTTGCCCTCAAAGGCAGTTCTTTTTTTTCCTCTCAATTTTGCAGTAACAATTGCAGCATCAAATGGTGACCATTACCATTATATATGATGTTTAATTTTTCAAATGTTATAAAAAATATGACGGTTTGAGATGTGAATTAACCATTACTATAAACTTTTTACAAGTAAAATATTAATTAGGCACAGGATTTGCAAATTTGTAAACTGTGAAGTTCAATGATAATTGATGAAATTCTCTACGACTCGTTGAATTTCATTCTCTTCTTGTGAAATACTAAAATCACCAGTCGCAGCAAGATCATAAAATATCAAAATTATAACATGTCAGTCATTGGTATTACTGTCGAGGTTGCATGTACATCAATCAAAATTACCAGCAAAATTACGACGCTTTTAGAAGTACCAACACTTACCGAATTGCTGACAAAGAATGAGTAGACTGCAAAGAGATAGTAATCAAAGAGCTGCGACATACAGATAGTCACATCAAATGCTATGGATTTCAACACCCTCATCATCTGCATGTACTTCCCTACGGGGAAAAAACAACAAAACAATGAAAATGCATGATGTTATGGGACTTGGGCAAGATTCTGTAATCATTTGGATGCTAAAACAGAGGAATTTTCTAAAAAATGCCACTGACTAGAACTTTTGTGAAAGATTCATGTTGATCAAAGCTTTTGATTTAAAACAGTGTTAATGATCTAAAAGAGATGACCTTTCTGACAAACTGATTAAGCATGTCTTGATTCAGTGGTATGGACATCATCAGAAAATGTCTATATATTACACAGCAAAGCAAGAGGTGATGAGGGCAAGGCACAAAACTGTCAAGAAAATCTTTATGTACAGATAATGTTGTTTTTATTAAATCTTACCAAAGAATCTGAGAACATTAAGAGTTGTATTGGTCACGATGGGCGGCGGAGATTTTGTGTACGGCTTGTCGGATTTCTTCCTAGATCTGGTGGTGAACCTAGAGGGAGATATGACAGATATAGAGTTCTGAAGGCATTTTTCATGTTAAAGACAAAATCCACTGTGAGAAAATGATGTTCTTGAAAATGAATCAACAGATTGTAGATCATGAAATAGGATGTCATATTTTCAAATCAGCTACAATATTTCATCTGCCATTTGTTTGTATGATTCAATTATTTCTATTTCATACTTGGTGAAAGATCATCTCAATGGAGAGAGATTTCACACCTCAGGGAAGGTTGATGGCATTCAGAAATAGACCAGGTCATATTTGACCGAGATATGACCACTGAACACTACCAAAGACAAAAACAGATCTTTCCTATAGTAGGGAGGCCAAAGCTTAAATCGGTCTCACATGACAAAGTAATGTTTTTGGATGCCTCTTGTTTTTAATTGAAAGCAAACATTAAGCTGATAATTTATAGTTTGAAAGGAAAACTGTTTCTTAGTAAGCTGTTTTAATTTTAAGTTGAACAAAAGTAAAGCCTTTTTAATATAACATGGCTAAATATCATGATTTTCCAAAAATTGTGTACACACTAAAACAGGTCAAATCTTGAAATTCCAATGTTATTCTCTATTCTGAAGTATTCTGAAAAACCTAACTTTACCGAATCCAACACAGGAAAAAGCAAATAAACAAAAAAATTGGTAAAAAAACATACCGGTTAAAAATACTGTTACATTGCTTCAAAAGTTGTTCAAGTTTAAGTAAGGTGTTTTCAGAATGCCCTGTTGTACACTGCATTGTGGGATTGCATGCAGACTAGGAAAGCATTCACTACGTTTGCTCGGCACAGACAATGAAAATTCAATGATGTAGTGCGGTGCACTTAAAAAAAATTATAGTTCTGCAGGATTACTTGACAGAAATTCAAAGCTTTTAGTCTGGCCATTGCTCACTGCATGATTTGTCAATAGCTACATGTATCTTTTTTTGTAAAAATAGTGAATCTTGTCTTGTTTTCCCAGTGTTTACAAGTTAAAAACTTTTTCGAGGTAAGTGTCCAATAAACCCAAAGTTATAGGATTCTGTGTCAAAGCTACTGTACTCTGCATCCACTGATACAGAGATAGCTTACAGATGTTGGTGTATAATAATATATTGAACTTTCAAATAGAAGCAATACCAGTAAATTCAAATTCCACTGCCTGTTTCACTTCCGGATAATCCTTACTAACATGATATCTTTTTATCTTACTTGTTTGTGGGTTGTTCTCCTGTCTGCTCATCCACGTATTCTAATTTCAGCTCCTCTGGTACGTCACTATCATCCGAGTCATCTTCATTATCATTTTCATCGTCTTGTATGGCATCGTCACTCTCATACTGAAAATGATGTGAAAAATGAATGCACAGAATTTTTAGAGTCCTCATTGTATCATATCATATAATGTATATCACCAACCATTCTACCATTCAAAATTGATAAATTGTTCTAAATACACAATTCATAAGTTGTCTACCAAAATAGTTACTACAAGACTTCCCATTATGCATTGAAATCCTTTTCATGTCAGGTACGTAACCCACAGATGTTGGACAAAAGTCTACATCATCATGTTTAACCAAACCTTGTAGCTTACCAGTTTTAAGATTAGAGTCACCAAAAAGAATTAGATCCCCTAAATGAGAATAGAGCAACATCTCTGACTGCAGAGTCTCAATCATCAAATCAATGCATTGCAGACACTTGTGGAGGTATGTAAACACAAGAAGTAATCATATCTTTTTCAAGGAAAATACATCCCTATCTACTTTAAACTGAAGAAAGTGTGAAAAATTAGATCCAAGTTCATGAATGGCCTCTTTGATGAGCAAGATTCAAGGAAAACAGCAGTTATCCCAGCAGCATGCTTTAATACAATTCTAATTTTTGTAATCCAATCTGATCTGAAATAACTATGGCCATTTCAAGATAGCAATATTACTTTCATAACTCCATTCTCTTGTAACATTATTTGGGCTGATGTTTTTCCTTATTATCTGGAAATTCAACAGTATCAACTTGAAAAGTCACTTTCTCTTTCCACAGCACTTAAATAGAAACATGGAAGGAAGTTGTAAAAAAGGGAGTGGCCTGAAACCCCCTAAGCCCTTTCAGGACTTTAGAGCTGATAAATTGAAGCAACTTAGGGTGCCCTTGAACAGACAGTTATCACAGTTGATACTAGTGTGTGACTCAAATTTGTCCTTCTCTGACCCTGACAGCTATGACTATGAATTTGCAGAAAATCTGTCCAGTTCTTCTGTATCTTACCATCTATCTTCAAAGCCAGGTGTTGACAGCTGATCTACCACTGACATGCAAAGTACATCATCTCACACGTGTAACCTGTTACAAGCTTTCAAAGCTACCTCCGACATTTCCGTCTTGGACAACTCACTTGCAACTGTTCAGAAACGACATATCATCGCTTGAACCGAGAGCTTTCGCCAAACTTGGCAACCTGAAAGAGCTGGGTTTGATCCGTAACTTTCTCACTACACTCAAGTCTCAATGGTTTTACGGCTTGGATGAGCTTGTGGTACTTTCACTTGGCTACAACAACATATCCACATTGGAGAGCACGGCTTTTGGAGAGCTTTACAATTTACAAACACTGGATCTTCACTGTAACAACCTGTACCGGGTCCAAGGTAATACTTTCTTTGGGCTTTCAAATTTAACATTGCTGGATTTGAGCTGCAACTTTATTAAATCGATTTACAAGACATCTTTCAGTGGCCTGACCAGTCTGTTGGAACTAAACCTTACTGATAACAGCATATCAAGACTTCCAAATGGTGTCTTTGATCATCTGTCCAGTTTGCACATTTTGAATTTAGGTTCCAACCACTTAAAATGTCTGGGTGATACACACTTCAACCTTTTGGTTAATGTACAAACCATCATTCTTGACGAGTTAAACTTCTCAAAATGCGCCCAGGTAAACTTTGTCCACTTTACAAAACTCAAAACTTTGTCCTTTCGACGGAGTGACATCACAGATGACTTACTGAGGAAAGTCTGGCTGCCAAACAAACAGATGAGACATGTTGATCTCTCGTATAACAACATAGAATCTGCAGAGTCAGGAGCATTACTCAATTTCAAACAGGTTACCCGCCTAGATTTGAGCTACAACCCACTACTTTCTGACTCTTTGGAGAGAATACTTCGTGACTTGAAAGATTCAAGCATATCTGCACTGAAGCTGGAAAGATTAGGCCCATGGCGGGAATATTTCTCGAAGCTACGGCCATCCACTTTTAGATGGTTACGTGGCACCAAACTGGAAGAATTGAATTTGTCATGGAATAATCTAACCATACTCCCTGAGAATGCGTTCATGGGACTTAATAATCTAAAATACCTGAATCTATACAACAGCAAGGTGAGAACACTGTCACCAAATGCCTTCTACAGTTTGACTAATTTGACAGCACTACAGTTGGGCTGCAACCAAATATCCAACATTGAAGACGTCAAGAAAGCCCTGAAAAATCTGAAGTCTTTGAAATATCTTGATCTGGGAAACAACAATCTGACTAAGATATCACCCTTTGCCTTCGAGGGCGTTCAAAAGCTGGAAAAACTTGTGTTGACAAAGAATCAAATCTTGAGTATACACCAAGACAGCTTCCAAGGCCTGAATAACATCTATGAATTGGACTTGACAAGGAACTATATACTACACATACCCAATAGTACATTTTCAGCACTTCCTTCGTTAAGAATCTTAAAGCTTCGAAACAATGCCCTTTTACTTCTCGATGTAATCAATGGTCCGTTCAGACACCTGAATAACCTGACTGAATTGAGCATCAGTTACAGCATGCCGGTCATCAAAAATCTGAATTACGTATCAACTATCACTAAACTCGAAATCGGTAACGATTACCATCTACCATGGGTAATACCCGAGGTTGATTCTGCAATTGCCAATTTCACTAGACTTGAAGTTTTGGATATCCAGGGAGGCCGAGACTTCATCACCCTTCCTAAAAGCATTCCACTAAAGATCCTGCGGATTACGGACGTCAATGGATTTGACATTGAGATTGACTTTGCTGATTTAGTAAAGTATCCGTTGTTGGAAGAAATAACTATCAAGACCAGTGACATTGATGTGAAATATAAGGCAGACATACAAGTCAAGCTTTTGCATCTAAAGACAATGATTCTGCATGACCTTGGTATGACTGGAATTGACACTCGAATACTTGACACTGCACCGACTTTGGAAACCTTTGAGTTCAGCGGCAATCCACTAGACTGTTCCTGCAACATTGAAGAGTTTCTTGACTGGATGAGGACAAACACAAAAGTCTGGATAGAAAATATAGAATGGATTACCTGTGATAGACCCTTGGAAATGCGATCAAAGACCCTTGATATGTTGGACTTCGGTACAAAGTGTGAAACAGTCATGATTGTTTCAGCGTCAATAACGTGCGCCATCATTCTGATAGCTATCGGTATTATCCTCATTGTGCGCTACCGATGGTACTTACGACTTGCGATATTTCTCACAAAGCTGAGATGTGGATGTTACAAGCTGGCAGTTGACCATGACAGTGAACATAACAAGAAATACGACGCCTTTGTGGTGTATAACAGACAAGATGAAGACTGGGTCATGGGTCAATTACGTCCCCATCTTGAGCAGGGCGATCCACAAAATTTCAAACTCTGTTTGCATGAGCGTGACTTCATGCCGGGTACGGACATTTTTGAGAACATTCTTGATAGCATAGACAACAGCCATAAAACTCTCCTCGTACTTTCGCCACACTTCGCCGAGAGTGAGTGGTGTTACTTTGAGATGAGAATGGCACAGACCCACTTGTTTGAGAGTAAGCGAGATGTAATAGTCATGATTCTCATTGAAGACATCCCAGATGAGAAGATGCCTCGTGTTCTGCGCAACATGTTGTTGACTAAACGATACCTTATATGGCCAGACGACAGAATGGGCAGGCAACTTTTCTGGCAGAAGCTGCAACTTGAACTGAGGTCTGAGAGTAGAGTGAACACAGTTGCTGATGTGTAATCATGTTAATCCTTTCATCACCAGACTTAAGGTAGAATGCGCCTCGGGGACAGATATTTTGACTTTCAAACTTTTCCAATTCTTTTCTGATCAACCACTTGTAGGGGCTCATTTTGAAGCTCTTTGAATAAAAAAAACTTTCACCATCTTAGTTTTTTGAAAATCAAAAATTTCTCAACTCCATAGAGTTAACACAGGGATGGCAGCCATTTTCAATTTCAATTTCTCCAGTACCAAAATTTGCATGGTGACCCTCTATTTTTATTCTTGAATTTGAAAGTAAATGGTTTAAAGATTCCCTGAGGAAAATTTAAGCAAAAGTATGTCTTTCACTTTCAAAGCCCATACTACCTTAACCAACACATCTTTCTAAGCAATATTTCTTATCAAAGATGATATGAAAACCCCCTCATACTAAATATTTTCAAATTGCAGAGCATCTAAAGGTTAGTATGGTTGTAATAGTTTACTTGAAGGATAAAAGAGGGTACATATTCTGGGTAGAAAACTGTAAGTTTGGTATCAATGATGACAACTGATTTAAATAAAAAACATGATACTACTTTATGAAATTTAATATCACATTTGAAATTGGCATACATGTAGGACCAGATATGAAGTGACAATGCTCATGTTTCAGTAATACACTAGTATTGCAGTTGTCTGTATCAAAGTGAAACTTTTGTCACAAGTTTGCAACTTCATTGAAACTGTAATGATCAATATCATGTACAATATTCACCACAGGTTAATTCAAAAGGCCATTAAGTATACAAATATGTACTAAGCTGAAATAAAAATACTAAATTTCTTTGACTATCATCATTGTATCACAACTCTATATAGCAAGTGTAATTGCCTTTGGTCACAGTCCCTCTATCCACTGTGCTTTGGTCAAGTCCTTAAAGCTATATATGCCAAACTGTGAAAGCTCATTAGATATGCAAATTATAAATCAACTATCTTTCACTAACACAATATAATTGTCTCATCAATATCCATAGTAAGTTTTATAAACTTCTGTAGTGTCCTTCAAGTCTTATGTCCTCAGTTGGGAAAGTTAGTTAAATATGCAAATTAGAAACAAGCTGGTGTAAAAATGCTTTATTACTTTAAGTCATATTTATCATATTATCTTCAACTTTGATTAAGTATATTTAGATATATATCCCTGTTTAGGAAAGTTCATTAAGTATGCAAATGAGTTACCTGAAAATGCTTAGTATCGCTAATGTACATAGCAAGTTTCGTCAACTTTGATCAAGACAATCCAAAGGAAAGTTCATTAAATATGCAAATTAGTAATAGCTAGAGTAAAAATGCAAAATGATTTTCAATAATATCATATCATAATATCTCCAATATACACAGCAAGTTTTGTAAACTTTGATCAAGTCATTTCCAATATATATACACCTTATTATGAAATATTGTCAAATATGCAAATTAGTAATTAGCTGAAGTAAAAATGGTAAATGATTTTTCATTAATGTTATATAATGGTATCTTCAATGTATAAAGCACGTTTCGTCAACTTTACTCAATTCAGATATATATTCCTAATCAGGAAAGTTCATTAAATATGCAAATCAGCAATTAACTTAGATGTCATTCCTTAATATTTTTCACTGCTGATACATCCTAGCGTAATCAACTTTGTAATAATTCTCATCAAATTTTGGGCAGCTGTTGTCAATGTATGTAAATTTTTCCTACAAGCATAAAGTATGGCACACTGTCCAAGCACAAATCAGTTCTTGCCATTTGCAAACTGAATCTATGTACCACATTCGATTGTGATCTGATAAGCCATTTTTGAGATATCGGCCAATAGACAGACAGACAGACCGGCACACAGACCCGCCGTCAGACAGACAGACATTGTGCGACATTAGCTCATGTGTGTGAACATGTAAACTATAAAAATGACGATTTTGTTTTGCATTATCAACATGTATTCTAAAATTGCACAGGTTGAAAGACTGACATTCAAAAAAGTGATTGAAATCATGATATTCATAAATTTCATCAGAAACAATGAAATGGACATTTCAGTTCAACAAAAGTTAAACTGCTGTGTAATATTTCGGCATAAATTTGTCATTCATATGTAGAACATTCAGTTACAAGGGTTCTTTTTCAACTGAGAAAACACAAGTTGCACTGTTAAGCACAGTATAGCATGACTTTAAGAGGCTGATACTACTGTTTGATTTTGTTTTTACCAAAAGGCCCTTCACGATCAACAATGGAATAGGGTTTGCTGTGAACCCGGACATTACCATGCAATTTTTCTTTGAATGCATTTTGACTCTGCGGAAACAGCAGGCAGTGTAATTTTACAACAAGACAGACTGCATATTTCTGTGTTCTGATGGATGTTTCTATGCACCAGGAACTGTTGAACTGTTTTTTTCCTCACTATATTATTGCACCATGCTATTTGAGACAGTTGTACTAATAGTTAGACCCTTTAGTCCACTTCTGAAGGTGCACTCAGTTTATATATTTTAGCCAATAGGCAATATGTCGTTTTATGGTCGCGGAACTTATTCAATTTGTGCCCCACAGCTTCCACTAGAAATCCGAAGTTGTAATAATTTCAATAGTTTTACAATCTTGTGTAAAAATACATCTTTTTCAGAGAAACTGATATTTTACAAAATACGCCAATGCTGTACAGCATTTTGACATGTCCTTTTGCATGAAAGGCTTCCTTTAAGAAATAAAGATTATTATCATCACTATTCCATAAAAGATAGCAACATTTTCTGGGTCCAGATTGTTGAATCACAACAGATCCCATCTTTTGACTTCTAATTTACTAAAACTGGTGTTGCAAAGTCTGAACAATGTCATTCTGCTTTTAAGCTCAAATAAATATAATCTCTTACACTGCACACTGCACCAATTTCCTGCATATTACAAACAATATCCAATAATTTTACAATATACATATATGGAGATGGCTGTGGCATACCATAGTCCTCTTTTCTGGAGATGATGTGGCTGTAAACAAGGCCATCTAAACTTGGAAAAAGGCAGATTTAAAAAAGCAGCTTTACTCCAACTTTGAGACAAATTAACCCTACTCTAATTATCAACCAGCAACTTAGCTGTGGGATGGGTGTGGGTGGGGTTGTTTAACCATTCCCTCGTATGTAGTCAGTGGCCAGTTGCAAGTGCTCTAATTTGGTACCAATGGTGAACATTTCTGATTGAATTGCAAAAAACATTGAGTCAAAACACAAAAAATGTTTTATTTTACTGGGCCAGGTATCGCTTTGACGTTGCAACCTATGTGTATATGATTTGATATCGGGCACAATTTATCCCCCACGTTCACCACACAGCGCACCACCTTTCATACCACACACATAGGTCACAGACATGTTTCAATGAACAATATTCCTTTAATTATGGTGGACACACTTGGACAAAAGCACAGAACCAAGTCTGCATACCACATATCAGGCTGGTAGCAATTTCAAATCTGGCTACATAGCTTCATCATCACCTGATTTCACTTTCACAACACAAAAAATGCAGCAAAACTTTAAGGTACATTCCAATATTCATGCAAGAAAATCTGCTGGACAAGTGATTCTATATTGCTAGTATTTATATTGAAAGCTTCGCGATCTTTTCTTTTTTTTTAAATTGTTTTGTAAGCATTGTTTGGAAAACATATTTCATTATTACTTTTTTCAATGTAAACATCTCTTCATTCTCTGTGTTTGGTCAGAAATATCACACTCTCAAGGTATTAATGAAAGACTTCAACGTAGCACTGATTAACTTACTTTCCTGGATGAATGGAATGAAAAATAGCTAACTGAAGTTTTGGCAGAGTTTTCAATATCAGCGAAAACTGATTATAAAGGAAGTACCGGTATCCGAGTCGTTGGTTTCCGGTGACATCAAAGAAGGAAGAGTTTCACTTTTTCAAAGTGAAAGACAGAAATGCTGTCACGTAAACCTTAGATCAGAGTTTCTGACATTTTGAACTTTCTTGTAATTTCATCCGTTTACATCTCTCATGACTCTACTGACAGTATACTATTTCTGTTATCAGCATTGACAAATTACTTCCTTCTCCGAAATAGTCTCAAAATGATGCCGTAGGTCACTGGTTGGAGGGGTAGGGTGAGTTGGGGTGGTGGTTTTGTGTGTCAGGGCATGGTTCAAAGGGTTATAACAGGCTGGTTAACCTTTTTGTATTGAACACTGAGGGAGCTGTTCTGCAAGACCACACTCAAAGCAGTAAGATCTCAAAGGAGACTAACACCACGGCAACAACTCAGGGGTTTCACTAAGTTTTGAAACAGGGGGCCATATGAAAATTACAGGCGGCCAAGCCATACCAACCGCCAAGCGTGTGGATGTTTGGTTATATGA
>LD348799.1:0-11495 GCA_001465055.1 Ptychodera flava | reverse complement strand
AATACATGGTTCCAAATTAGCTATAAAAAATTGGAAAAACAGTTCATCAATCACAAAATGGTAAATTACATTTTTATTTCCATGTATTACTTTCAGAAATATGTCATTATGATCATCTACAAAGGAATCTGGGATCCCTTAGCGATACGTGTAGGACTAAGGCTATACTATAGCGACTATGCAATGGCTGGTTAATATTCCAGTTTCCAACTTCCTGCATTGCCATGTATGACGACTGTGCTACAACCTACCACTAAACGTCACAGTCTGCTTAAGTTTACACCTTCAATTTATTCAGTTTTGATATTCAGATGCCCAAAGAGTTAAGAAAAGTCAAACGTTAAGCTCCCATACAAACTCATAAAAATCCGAGAACAAACGTCGACTACCAAATGTCAGGCAAGGTGTTTACAATCCACGGCCATGGATCGCGGTAGGCGATTGCTGATGCATTCAGAAGAAACATTTCCCGATAAATATTCATAAAACGCCGCATAAGTATTAATATGATCTGAGAAATTGCCATCGGCTGTACCTTTCTTCATCAACCCGTCTCTATTTTTCCATTTTGACCCAACTGAGTCGCATAACCCACATCTCATGGCCGACGCAATGTTGCATTACTGCACACGCTCAATGACCCCTAACCTCCATCACCCTGTGTACGTTGTATAGTTGGTTCTATGCTGTACCGGTAACTGCATCTGTAAGCAGTTAGCGAGGCATCGCGCGATCGACAAATGCGAGCGAACAAACACAATATTTTCACTAAAACCCCGCAAAAGTGTTGAAAACAAGTAATTCAGCATTAAGGATACAGATCATTGTAAACTTTTGCCGATATGCTGTATTTGTTACCAGCTATTTATTCCTGTAAGCGGCTTAACAATTACATGATTTTCATGTAATTACAGGCGGCCATGATCGCCTTACAGCCGGCCATATGGCCGGTGGCCAGCTTTTAAAGAAACCCCTGCAACTCCTGACATATTTTGGTGAATCACTACATTTTGTAAAACAAAGAAGACTAAGAGGGGGATGATAGCTTAATGCACTGAATAAATATGCATGTAATCAAAATCTAAGACAGTGTTTATTAATGTAGAATGTGCTGTGGGGACTAATGTTTGGACTTTGAAATTTTTACCATACTTTATTGGTATGCTGCTTGTGCAAACTCAATTTTGATGATTGTGGATAACACCAAGTTTTCATTATCTTGTTTGTGAAAATCAAAATCTTAAATTTTCTTAAAAGAGATTCACCTGGGCGGCAGCCATTTTGAAATTCAGATGTTGGTAAATTATACATACTTTGTTAATCTAGGTATCAAAATTTGCGAGATGACCACAGTTTTTCATTCTTGATTTTGAAAAAGCAGACTTTAAATTTTCCTAGAAGAAAGTTTGAGCAAAAGTTTGAGGCTGTAAAATTTGAGGTGCAAACCATCTTCAGCTCGGCAAAAGAGTATCATGATTTTGAGAATCATTTTCACGTACACATAAGTATAAACTTTAAGGAAACTGTAAGAAAGAGAGAGAGGAAGGGGAGAGGAGCCTCCATGTTGATGACAAGTCTGGCCAGACATGTTGTTGAATTTTACTACTTAATGAACCAGACGATGTCATTTGATAGGTTTACTAAATTATTCACCATTACAGTTCCTTATGAGAATACTTTTCACCATGATTGGCTTCACAATCTCGGGAGTAACATTTTGAGTTCTACTACTCAGTGATAGCTTTGTCACAGAGCACAAGAAATGTTGAATATTAAGACAAACATACTCAAGGAAAATAAGGTAGTAGGACGACATTTACAATGTACATGTTAGGTTTTGCATCAACAGGTATCTACTCCCCAGCATGTGCATACTAACTGGATTATTATTTATCAATAAAATATTCCATGTGATGTTTCAGCAAATGTCCATACATGGACTCGTTGGCTATATACGGGCTAAATACACATACATGGGTTGATTACCCATATATGAAAACCGAATGTCTTACCCCATTGGCTGCCATCACATAGTACACTGATTGATTACCATATATGTATAATTGATGTCTTATCCTGTTGGTTGCTATCTCATATACATGCACTGATTGTCCATATATGGATAATGAATGTATTACCCCATTGGCTGCCATCACATATTACATGTATTGATTACCCATATATGGATATTGAATGTCTTACCCCATTGGCTGCCATCACATATTACATGGCTTGATTACCCATATATGGATATTGAATGTCTTACCCCATTGGCTGCCATCACATATTACATAGATTGATTACCAATATATGGATATATTCAATGTCTTACCCCATTGGCTGCCATCACATATACATGCATTGATTATCCATATATGGATATTGGATGTCTTACCCCATTGGCTGCCATCACATATTACATGGATTGATTACCCATATATGGATATTGAATGTCTTACCCCATTGGTTGCTATCACATATTACATGCATTGATTACCCATATATGGATATTGGATGTCTTACCCCATTGGCTGCCATCACATCTTCACCTTCTTCCTCTTCAATCTGTACCTCAAATGGATTGCCGTGAGTACCGTACTTGACAAAATAGCCCAATTCTTGGTTTTGGTGTTTGGGCGAGTCCAACGGACTGTTTGTTTCTTCCTTGGTCACATCAACCTGAATGGCAGACTTTTTGAGGGACTTGAACTCCTGTGGTGGACATGGTGGAAATCGACAACAAACAGTCAAACAGTTGGACTGGCAATGACTATTCAAAAAATTTGGCCGACTTACTCAGTGTTATAATTCAGTAAAACACCCTGCACTTTATGACTCAATAACATTGCCATTGAAAACCACCTGTTACAACAATCTAACATCGTAAATGTTATGCTATGTCTAGAAGTTACAGCTTCCATGAGTTGTTTCATGATAAATGCTATAATTGTGAGTAAACTCTTTGCAACTGATTCGGTCGACAATAACAAGTCAGTATTTCGTTGACATGTTTTCACAATACAAATGTTTGACAATACAAAAACTGTCCTGGCTGAAAATGCTACCCTACATTGGCTGTAAAACAATTATAAAATTTGCAAGATTATGTTTCCCACATGAAATAAGAGTGATTCTAACTCTACAGCCCAAAGAAGGACATTACCTTTGTGGCAAAGATGTTAAAATATTATTTGTCCACTGTTTCCTATATTGACGAGACAAACTCTGGAAGTGTTTTATGCCTGTTCTTGATGCATACTAGAAAACTTATAAACAGCAAGGGGGAAGTCTCTATAATGGCCATAGGCTGACTATGTTTTGATGTATCCAAGCTCTTTGTTCAGATTACCAGAGTGCGAATGAGTTCAGAAGTTGTAACAAAAACATGACGTCATTCCAGGACAGGGTCCCTGGAGTTAATACCAATTTGACAGTCTTACCTGTAAATTCAGAATGCTGAAGCTGGATCTGACAGGACAAAGTTCCCACGCTTCATTTTCAAGAAACATCCTTAGCTCATCCATTCTAGCTCTGTCCAAAATACAAAGTCAAAATATAGGGGTTTACTTTGTCATTGCATCAACCAAAAATCGTCAGTCAGAACATGTGTGTATACATTCAGAGTACGAACCATAGAAATTACAAAAATCATACTCTTGTCAGTTTGCTGAATGCTCTCTGGTGATACCTGTGTGATTTCTGTTTGGATCGTGGTATTCTGGAAATGTTGTACATGGAACTCACTATATTTATGAATATTCATGTCAACTTGGTCTGTAGGGGAGAGCATGACAACAGCTTGTGTCTACTGATAGAAAGCAGTTCCATATTAAATTCTATACAAGCCCTGGGCTGGGAAGTTATAGTCACCAGGCACGGCACATGCACAGAATCTTAGCTTATCATAGAGGCTATATAATCATGTAATAATCAAGCACATGCAATGATCAGCTTGTGTCTCTGCTTACAATCAGACTTAACACTGAAAATGTGATCAGAGTCACGTTCACCTGAAAATTGTAATCATTGTGGCTACTAAAACCTGGAGTTATTACATGATATGTCCAAGATTAGATGCTGCACCATACAGACAGGTTGTGAATTTCAACCATTCCTGTAAATGCAATGTGCCATTTCTTTTCGTACAATTTGATTTGATCATCGCTACCTGTGATAATTCTTGAAATAGTTTGCACTTTGTTGTCGTATTGAATCCTGCAATCCTTCAGATTTGCTGCCACAGAACTCCTCCCCAATCTCCATCAGTCGGTTGATCAGATTCAGCACGTTGAGGAAATCGTCAAACTTGAAATATGCAAGGTCTGTACCAAGGAGATAGGTTTTAACTTTCTGCTGTACATCCTACAGAGCAAAAAATCCAAAAAATATGAAGTGTTACTGAAGGAATCAACATTTTTGTGTTAAGTTTGATACTAATTCGCGACAGTGCCCAGATGCATGTCTGTTTTTAACGAAATATCTTCCAAATGTAATGTGGAGATTATTTCTACGCTGTACTACAGTTTAAATCTTTTATCCAGTCAATGAACTGCTTTTTGATTTTTGTATTTTTTTCAATTTCAGGTGACATGTTATTTTTTGCAGTTATCTTGTATATTATCTTGTGACTCTATTACGTTTTTGTTTTGCAGATCTGTTAGTGGGTTTGCCCGTTGATCTGCATATTAAATAAAATTTAAAAAAAAATTTAGAAAAAAAAAGTTCCCAAGCCTATTGGATACTATCATTTGTGGAGCAGCACTCATGACTTTGCAGTTTGGTGGGGAAAAAAATCACACTATGAAGTTAGACAACACTTTAGATCTTTGACAGTTCAAGACGCAATTTACCTGGTACTGAAAGTGTTTGCATCTTGAAATGATTATCAAACAAACAAACAAACAAATGAACAAAATATCCTTATCAAGCAGCCCAGCTATTGTGACATTTAGATATTATTCCCTAATATTTTTCTTCGTTCAGCGAAGGAAAATACGAGTGACGTAATGACCGTGTCACCACGAGTCGAAGACGAGTGGTGACACGGTCATTACGTCACGAGTATTTTCCGAGCTGAACGAAGAAAAATATTAGGGAATAATATACTTATCACATGCACAAGCCAAGAATTCGTTATTTTTTGCAAAATAAAATAAGTCTTCCATGACGATTCCGCGTTTAAACTTTGAACTACTTTAGGAATAAATATCAGTACGCCATGCACAAGTTGTCAATCATTTCCAGTCGTCCGTTGTGTGCGTTAGCGCTCACGTTCGTTCGTGTGTGGAGCAAATGACAGCTCTCGGTCTACACGTAGGCTACCTTCCGCAAAGTTATAATCTATTTCAAAGATAGCATAGTCCTATCACAGACGAAGATACGCTATTTTTCGGGAACAAATATTGACTGAATCTCGACGGCGCGAATACTGTAAAGGTCGCGCCTGTTTGCAATGCGTACAGAACCCACGGTAGGCTATACGCGACCACTTCGAGTTCGTTGTTTCAGCAAATTATTCACGTAATTCCTTCGGAATATACAGGCGGTACACTCTTGTGTTTACATTGTTCGGATTAGTAATGTCGTAGTCTGTGAAAATATCGATTTCATTACATGACTTTTGATCGTGGGAGAAACATCGGCCGCCATGTTGTTTGTTTACATATTTACGAGCACACCGAAGATCGACAAAAAAAAGGTCCGACGCACCAAAATTGATGACATAGACGCGGGTTGTCGTGATGTAGAACGACCAAAGAATAAATCCTGTATTTTTTGTTCGGAGACGACAAACTTGGCTTGTGCATGTGATAATAATAATTACCAAGTAAGGGTGGAAATAATGCACAACTTACTTGCCAGATTCTTGTCAATCCATGTTCCAACTTCTTCTTGATATACATTCTATTAAGATTAGCCTCCACATTGGCACTGGACCCTCCCTCTGTAATCAAAGCGGATTATGTCAGGTGAGTTGACTGACAGTTTACCCCTTTATTATCATGGTTTGGCCCAAACCTGTTCTTATAAATGATGATTGTGGACCTGTTTACAGGAAATAGTGGTGAATAGTTGATGAAATCAGCACTGTGAGAAAAATAGTTCTCAAAGAAATACATGTACATGTATTTCTTAAATACTCTCATGCAACAGTAAAGTTTTGTATTGTATTATGGGAGATCTCATGCAAACTAGTACAAGATGGTCGTGTGCAGTTTGTCAAAAGTACAACTGTGATTTTTTGATTCACAAATTGCACAGCATTAATTTTCAAAAGATGAAGAGCTAGATGACCAAGATGTGCATGTCAATTCTAATTCTTTATCAATTCAAGGATGTAAGTAGGTATGCTACAGAAAATGGCCCATGACATCTTACCCTGTTGTAAGCCATGAGAAGAGTAAGCACTTAATGATGTACTTGAATTTACTGGTGATATTTATTGTGGCTATTTGGAGCAAACATTCCAGAAGAAAGTTGCTCAAGCTTGCTGCACTTAATGATGTACTTAATTTACTGGTGATATTTATTGTGGCTATTTGGAGCAAACACTCCAGAAGAAAGTTGCTCAAGCTTGCTGTCGCCATTAGGACAAAATCTAACTATTCTGCTAACAGATTCTTAAAACTGCTGACACTTGCTATGAGGGATAGTTGAATGGACCTATGGGGAGTTACCATGTATAAAGCAGTTTGGCAAGATGCTCTTCCGCTATGGAAATTTACGATAAGTAACAATTGACTGGTTGTGTGCTTGGGTCAAACTTTTCCTAACTTACCAGTTTCAGAAGCATTGACTGGTTGCGTTGCTGGGTCAAATTTTTCATGCCATTCTATAGTTTTGTGATAGCTCTTCATGACTTCCCACAATGCCTTGCATAGGTCAACCAGGCACGGTATGTACATCTCAACAGTCACATTCTAAATGTGAAACAAACAAACAAGTCACGTTACTGTAGTATGATGACAATTCACGTCATGAGAATATCTGTGAAGACAATTTTACATTAACTTCTTCAGTCAAAGGCACATCAATGGGCCAAACCCAGAATTCGAATGGACTATGGTACAAACAAACCCACGCGCACAAACACACACAGAAATACATGTGTTTCTGTACGCGTTTGTACACTTGGGTCTGTTTGTACCACCATCATGTGATCTCTGTGGTGTGCTGGGCCTGTAAAACAAAGCACATTCCCTTTATTTATAGTTGAGTTCAAAATATTGATGTAGAACTGTTTTGTGAAGGATTTCACATTTCTGTGTAGTATGTAGTACAAGTTGTATCACTAAAATTGCTTTTGAAAAAAGCTAAAACGTCATGTGTAGCCGTAAATTTTTGGCTTTCTTTCCTTGCAATATTGTAACGGCCATTGATCAAAATTCAAGAGAGTTTAGAAAAACAAAAAGTCTCATCTATATATAATTAATTGATGCACATAAAAAATCTAATATTCTGAAAAAAGTTTCATTTCAAAGTTGGACTTTTGTCATAACAGCAGGCATTACAGGATACAACAATGGCAGCCTATATGAATGACAAATCTTTTCTAATATGATGATCTAACACAGGATACCTACCCCACATAGATCCCTGTATGGCATTTTCTGAAAGTTAATGCCCTCATTACCAGAGCAAAGTTCTATATAACCTAGAACCATGGTAAATGCTGTATTGTGTATTGCACTGGTAAAATGCATGTGGAGCTGGTCCATTGCAGTCTGTGATAGGTCGAAAGAAAAAGGTCAAAGGTTACTGTGATGAAGGTGAATGGACAAAGAGAAAGTACATCACGCCCTGTGATTGGTTGGGACATTATTTTTTCCTACATCAATTACAGGGTTATGTCAGGCATATGAATAAGTTTGCAGTTAATCTCTAGCAATAGCTGTACCAGATACATGAAGAGATTACAAATGAACATGACTGTGCCTGCATATATTGACAAGATTTTGTCTTCGTTACCCTGTGCATAAATGTGATAGATTTTTACGCTAAAATCACTGAAAATTCTAAAACTTTCCAGATACATTTTCAGTAGTTTTCCAGTAATATTTTTGGGTGAAGGAGACTATTTTGGGGAAGTCAGAACGGTACATAAACTTTCAATTCAGCGTTCATTACATGTACATTGTGATTGACAATTTTGACACATGGATTTGCAAGGACTTCAACTACAGACTTATATCGGTACAATATTGGGTTGTTTGTTTCTTTAGGACCTAAATTTGCATGGTACCCCAAACTTTTATTGTGGATTTTGAAAGAAAATGGCTGAAAGTTTGTTTGAGGAAAGTTTGAGCAAAAGTTAAAGTCTGTCATTGTTAAGGCATAAACTACCTTAAGGGACTTTACTTCAACAATAATCAGATAAAATATACCTGAGTTTTTCCTAGGAGTCGATAGGCAGTCTGTACTTTGTCATAATGATGAGTATCAAAGTTGGAACAAGTCTTACACAGCGCATGGTCCAACTGTTCCTGTTGTCAATAGAGCAAAAATATCATCAGATTAGAACTGACAGTACATGCAATTTATAAAATAAAATGACACATTATGAGACAAACACTTTCATATTTCTGAGTTGATACATTACAATGTTTACTATGGTATTACAGTTTTTTATTGCTATACTTCACAACTTCAATGTAAATCTGTCCAACTCTACAAACTAGCAGTAAAACATGATACCTGGGAATACGATTAATGCAACAACAATCACATTACCTCTATCATTTCAAGTGTGTCCTGCAGTTTGGAGTTCAATTCACTGAAATGAAGAATAAAAAAGAAAATAATGGAGTAGAAAAAGGCAATGATGCTGTTGAAAATTAAAATACATGATTTCATATTCTGTGTTTGGTATAAATATTCATATACATCAGAACAAAACACACAATCAGACAATATTATCCAAACATCATCATTAGCTATCTCTTTTTATCACACGGGTATTATCTATTCATTGGTATCTATGCTTGTAATTATATTCTAGATGTAATGTGTGTTCTTTTGAATGTGATCAATCCTACGAAAATTTAAGATTAGGGAAACAGAAAAGATGTCAGTTACTACAGATTCAAGTATGCAAACTTTTTAAACCAGCAAATTCAAATGGCATTTAAATGTAAATTCAAATGGTATGTAAACTCCAAACAGCCTTGATATCAAAGATACGTTGTACAAACCTGATGCATGTAAAATGTTTGAAAGTGCTTGCAGCTTTTTGACATTCCAAACATAGCTGAATTGCGCCTGGATAATCTTCTTCCTACATGGAGAATGTCAATTTGAATTTTTGATGAAAGAAGTGACACAAAGCAACAAGAGTATCACTATATTTCATACCTTGCATTTGTTATCACATTTCCTTGGGTCAAGAAATGCCGCATATCAAGTCAGACTTAAGTGAAGCATCACTCTTATTCAAAAGGTTATTTGTGTGACCTTTAACACTTTGACCTTTGGGGTTTGGCAAGAATGAAGAATGCTTGGCCTACATGAAAAGTTTCAGAATCAGCATAATCTTAGGGGTCCCATATATATTTCAACCTATGGGATGGTCCCCTTAAGAAACTATATTATTTTCATTTGATGCAGAAAATTAGGCACAGTGTTACAGTGCACCTGAAGATCACAAAAATGGAATAATTACAGAGAGGTAAACACTCAATACTGACACACTGGATAAGAATACAGGCAGGCATAAGAATACAGATGCATATATGACTTAATGAATGATCAGCAGGATATTAAAATCTAGTAAAACATTTCTCACTCGTCTGTCTGTACTTAAAATATTGGTAAAACTGAGTGGTGTAGGGGGGTTAAATGCTATGAAATTTTCACTGCATATAGGACAAGTTTTCAACATGCTAAGAAAAGACAATATTTTCATCAGACTCACCTCCATCATTTCACGCAGTCTAATATCAGTTCTTTGCTACAAGGAGGAAAAAATCAACAGCGGAAAGTCAGTTGGGAATATGCGTCAAAATGACGTCTCTCTCATTTTTTTGTTCTAAAGCTATGAAGTTTGAAAACGTCTTTTTTCTCTCATGTGATTTCTTTCTTCAACAATGCACACTGTACATAGATGTTTTCACATCATTGTCTTTACCATTATCCACTATATTAATCTGTTAGAACAGACATGACAGCTGAGGATCAAAAAAGTCATCCATTCATTGTTTTACTCCACTTGTAACAAGACATCTCTAGGGTGCCAATTTTGATATTTTACTTACCAAAGTCTTGATGGTGTGCAGTGATCTCATCAGACTTATAAGCTGTAATCTCTTCCTGTGTTTTGCCAGGATGCTCAGAGATGCCACTGTGAAATCAGTCTTGGCTTGTGAGAGTTGCCTGTTGGAAAAAAGTGTAAACATATTCTCTAGTGTTACCATAATAAATGCTACAACCTGATTTAAATTTACAAGAGCTCTTTACTATTCACAAATAAATTTTATAACTATCAACATCTTGTGAACTTTTGCCCATATCTCAATTATTGAATACTATTCATAGACAATATATTAGCTGTTAGCTTTAGCAGTGCAAATACTATTGAGATAAGTCGTCTGACATTTCACATTGATGAAATACATCACTTCTCTGTGACATGAAATTGGAGAAGAGAGATATACCACTTCTCTCACATTTTGTGACAAAATTTGTGGTGACTTTGATGAACATTCAATGGCCTCTTGCAAAACTATATATTACAAACACATATATAAAATGTTTTCTTAAGGAAATTTATGATAGGTAACTCACATTTGAAGTGTTGATTTTTATTATAATACACTCTTCAAAAGCTGTTACACTCTCAGAGGCTACGCATAAGAAATGTCACCACAAACTTCATTTTTGAAATTTGAAAAGTTCAGAAATATCCAGTTTACAATATCATAATTTTCAATTTTTAAACCTCCTTCAATTTGCACGTATTTGAAATTTCACTTTCAAGTTCTTCAGAAATATCTTTACAATTTCATAATTTTTAATTGTCATACCTCCTTCCATTAGCACATATGACATTGGCCGTCTGTAAACTCTTCTTCAGTTCCATAACTCTTTGCAATTCCTGAGAACAAGAATGAACCACACACATTTCACAAATATCTAGGTTACAGATTATAACTTTCATTTGAAACAAAGCAGTTTATATCCAAACCAATGAAAAAAAGGATTTCTTGTCATAACTGCAGTCAGTCCCATGCTTGGTTTGCCATATTTCATCTAAATATTTCAGATAGTCAGAATTGGGATGTTAAAACCATGTTTTTCTGTTTCTCTCATTCATTGTCTTAAAGGGCTAGTAACTTTAACTTTTGATGACTTTTGTTCACTATTGTTGTTTTGTAGATCAATTGTAACCTCTTGTTCTACTCCCGATAGCACGTTAAAACACCTCTTTAGCCTACCAACACAGCATCTATACCTGTTCTGTCCAATGCACTATCTTTGTTTACATTTGAATTCTGGTCCAG
>LD348796.1:132878-204976 GCA_001465055.1 Ptychodera flava | reverse complement strand
ATCACATTTTTACGTATTCAGAAACCACAAAGCATTTTAAAATACATACAATATCAGCGGACATTTATAATTATTACAAAATGCGTTAACTAATGTTACAAAACGCGTTTTATTACAAAACGCTGATACCCTTATTACAAATCGCGTAAACAATAATTTATTACAAAATGCTGATACCCTTATTACAAAATGCGTAGACCATTTTATTACAAAATGCTGATACCCTTATTACATTTTGCGTAAGTTGTTACAAAATGCGTCGTATTACAAAATGCCGCAGTACAACGTCATCGTGTAATCGTTTTTGTTTTCTTTACGCGCGGAGCCTAAAATGATACGATGACGTCGAACAATTGAAAAATCAACGCGACTATATATTTATCACATAAACAATCTTCTTACTCCTCGTTTGATGTATTTTGATCAACATTCACCGCATCAAAACACAATAATACAGATAATTTCAAAAAAGGGAAACCTAAGTCCGGCGTATGTCTCCCTTTATCCCTTCAAAAATCACCCTTGAATAAAATGCAGCTCGAATTTTCAACATGCTCCCACGCGCAGACGGCCACGACGCGACGAAAAGAAAAGTTGAAGTAGACGGCGTTAATGAAAAAGAGCTCAGAATCCCACGGGCGCGAAAGGGCTCATGGGAGGAGCGGGCATGACGTCATCGACTATACTCAGACGATTGTGTGTAGCCAAGTGGAACTGGAGGAGTACTTAAAATCTACTTGAACAGTTTAGCGCGTTCGCAAGACTGACTATGGACAGTTCGGACAGCAATATTTCTGACATCGAGTATTTCTTTTCCCCGACTGAAATCAAACCATACCAATTTGAACCAAGATACACCGAAGGCGAAGTTTCAGACAACAGTGATGATCAGGATGAGAGTGGTGACAGTGATGGCTCTAAAAGTACTGAAGATTCAAGTCGGCAGACTAACAGTGACTGTTGTCACTGTGAAAATTGAATAGCGATGCCATTACTGTCAGAGTGTGTTTGTTGCCTTGGGAATGATGCCATCGAACAGAATTTAGAAGGTAAGTACTATATAGTTTGCATGTTCTGTCAACCGACTTCACGTTAAGGTTAAGACAACGAAACTTGACATATATTTAAACTGACTTTCCCGAAGTTAAACGCGTCTGCCATCCGTCTGCGCTATGGACAATCGTCGAGTATTACGTTTTCCAACAAGTAATTGAACGACGAAACGTCGAACCAGCTTTTATGCTGATGTGCTACTTACTGTTACTCAAACTTTATTTAATTTTCTACATAGGTAAGACACGTATCACAAGCAGCACATCTTTTCAATCTGTTTGCTTGAACCAAGCTGTTCTGGAAACTGCACTATTGAGGTTTCAAGACCTGCGTTGCGATAAAATTACCAATCCAGTCGAAAATCGGTAAGTTCTCAATTTTTCCATGCATTTGTATTTCCTTAACTGATAGCTCGTAGCTTTTTTCAGCTATGTTGTTTACAGACTCTTCCTCAGGGTCAATTCACACCAGAAGAACAACGATCTTGGTACATTTACATATAACATGAATGCATGAAAGATGACAAACTGAAAGTTTAAGATGGATTCCTGAGTTTGATCAATCTATAGATTGATACTTCTAAGTCTTAATTATTTAGAAAAAATCACGTTTAGATTTATATAAGAGAATCGCAGTTGCCTGAATCAACTGCTTCGTGTATGGAGATATTCACTTTCTCGTAAGCGTTTCACACATGTACATTTGAGTTTGCATAAGAATGAAAGACTATGAAAGACTAATATATCGACGCAAAGTCATGAGGGCCAAACCTTACTCACACAAGTTGTCTGTGTCGTTTATCTGTAGTACGTATCGCTGGGCAGCATATACACAGTTTACTTATTGGATCTACGGAAGGCTTGGACGGCGAGTAGGAAGAGTTGTTCCCACCTGTGTTGTGTTAGCCATTAGAAAGTTGTATCCAGAAGAGTCAGGAGAGTACATTGGCTTTAAAGATTGTCACCTTCCATTTTAATGTGTGTATACTAAGTCTGATAGAGTAATAGTATAAATAAAATATAAAAATATAATCCTGTTAGTGTCGGGTAAATGTGTAATATTTTCGACAAGCCCCGTTTTCTGGTTTTCTGATGTATTTTGATCAACATTCACCGCATCAAAACACAATAATACAGATAATTTCAAAAAAGGGAAACCTAAGTCGGTCCTATTTTTTACATTTTCAAAACGTTATGCATTCATTTTCTGGAACAGACCGTTTTCTGAGGGTGACTTCTTCAAAATGCGATTTTTGTAAACACAACCCCCTTGATTAGTAAGGTAAATGTGTATAAATGTGATAAATACTTTTTACCTTTATCTTGAAATAGCTACAGGGAGGGGAGGAAAATGCCCGTCCCTGTAGACCCTACAGCGCATCCATAGCAACAGTCATTGACACATAAATGGATTACGTGTAAGCGAATTGCGCAAGTAAGGGTGACTCCGTAGGGACCTCACACATACATGCAGCAACATGCACGGACTCTTCCCTACAGAGACCCTACGGAGTCAACTTTCATTTCATATGCTCACGATATAGACACAATTTTGAAATTTCTTCTGAACTTAAAATGTGCGGGAAGACGATTATTTGAAATAAAACGACACGTTTTTTAGATAAATAACACTGATATCTAGTGTGCTTACACTTGCATCTTTACGAACAAATGAAGTAAGGAAAAAAGATACAATAATAAAGCCCTGTGTGCATACACCATCCAGAATGTGTTGAGAAACGCCGCTGTTGCGTGAGTACAGATGACCTATTTATAAACTCATGTGTTCCGAAGGGTATTTGAACACACTGACGTGCACAGACACCCAGCTGACCTTATATGAACTCACACACTGTAACACAATGAGTCTTGTTTGCGTCGAGCGTCTATATAAGCAGGTTTACAACTGAATGACAGACAGTCGACAACGGGGGCAGTCAGAGAGCAGAGCCAGACTACCTGTAAGTATTACCCTTCTCACAGAGTCTAATATAGTATAGACTTTAATCTACTATTCTTAACAGAGACCATTGCATTGCTGATAATATAAATGTGTGCAAATATTTTGTAATTGTGAGCGTCGGCGCCCTTCACTGATGTATATTTTTTCCTAATTTCAAGTTGCACACCATCCTTTGCATTAATTACTCTTAGTCCATTTCCATGAAATTCAATATCTTTAAAGGTACGCAGATCAATAAATAGACAAAATTTATTTTTAAAATAATCGAATTCATCCATATCAAATTTCACCCCAAAATTTATCTATCGCAAATTACTGTCGTGTTTCTGTCCAAAAATGTCTCGGTATCATGGTCTGGACATATATTTTATTTGCAGTGCCCTCAATTATAACAGAAATGGATTCAATTGACGGATTTATGAAAAGTTCACTATTTAGTTCTGACTGTTTCTGATCTTTAGTGAAGAGTACCAGGATGCCTCCCATGCTATGACGTGGTACATTTATATTGTCATTGATAATCGTGTCCGATTCATTTAAATCGATTCTTCTAAAATATTGTAAATGTTCTCAGAGAAAACTCCTACCATTATTGTTATTCTCGGCTGTAACTCCCGCGAGGGTGTCATCCTTAATAGTTTCATACTTCATCTCAATGTTTGTTAATTTATAACTTACTGTACAACCAGCTGCACCACTGACAATTAAATGAGAAGCGGCTGCAAGTGTAATTTCCCATTCTATATAACTACTCAACGCCGATGGATAGGTAACCACATGGCCTGTGATGAAGGGATGGGTCAGACTAATAGCATATTTTGTTTTATGTACATCGATTATATTTTTCGCAACATTTTGAACTACTCGCTTATTTTCATGCCCATCTATCATGAGATCAAAAACCAGATCGAAAGTATCCGGAACTAAAACTACTCCTGTCCACTCTCTAACTTTGGACAACGTATGTAAAGCCTGGTCGTGCCTCACTTGGATTATGAGTAACCACATGGTGGGTCCTTTCTGCCTTCGTTCCCTGCAGTATTCAGCTGCTGTAAAACGGTAACAATGATCTATTGTACGGCATTTTGTTTTCATGTTTCGTATATAGTAACTTAGAAGAAGAAAATTCACAGTCAAAAGAAAAAATCACATATTTAATATTAAATATTTTCATCTGACTGAAATACAAATAGATTACCTGTGTCGTGAATCAGTCGAAGAACCCAATATTCTTGTAAATTATGAGTTTTCTGGTCGTCCTCTGCCTCCTGGAAGACGTTTATGAATTCTAGTCGCTTAAAGAAGTTAGTCTTTTGACATTCCTTGATGAAAGCTAACATGTTATGATATAGATTATCATCTTTGAGTCTCACACCAGGATTCTCTCGAAGGATATATCGAGTTACCCGCCGGAGTTTACAACATTCCAATTTGAAAGAAAAACCAAGAGGTCTTCATTTTTAGAAAGAAACTTTGCTATATTCTTTTCACCAAACATGCCTCCATATATCAATACATAATCTTATTCATTATTACTAATGTTAAACCATTAAAAATATCCATAGCTGTTCTCCAACGAACCCGACAACTGATCCTGCTGTTTTTAAGAGAAAACTGATAAGGGGACCGATTAAACCTGGTATTGCAGCAGCATTTTTTGCGGCCAGGGTTTTTAAGCATTCGCCCAATTGCTTTACAATTTCCTTCACTTTTGTGTATACTTTGAGCGGACCTGACCCTGAGCCATTGTTTGACCCTGGGCCACCAGTTCAAGCCCACTGCCCCCTCCCCCTTTAGTCACAGCCAGGATATTTCATCAGGCATTAGAAATACAAAAACAAGAAGGATTTAGTCCCCCACTCGAGCGATACATGAGGCTGCACAGACTAAATTATTATAATGTAATTTAACTCCTTAAGGAGCGGACCCAAAGGCATCCGCCCTATCGGCTATGCTTCTGCCAGCAATTCACTCGTGTCTGGATCATATAACTGCACACGTTTGATGTCATTGGCCACCATTATGAGTTTACTACGCTTTTCACTCCGGATTTCACCGGGGTTTTTTTTGTTTGTTTTTTTTCTACAAACTGCACAAACTGTGCCCGCTCGGGCTCCTTGCCAGTTTCAAACAGACTCTTATAGTCTTCAAAGTTTAGGTGTTTACGAACACAGACATCTTTTTTCCCATTATTCGCAGGTAAGCCTGTAACGTTGACGTTTCCATCTTCACAGTCACTTCTTCTTCCGATGATATCGGATATCATTTCTTAGGAGATGACAAGTGTTTGAAAATCGTAGTAACAGCATCGTCTTTCAGCTGTCGACGTAGATTAGTACCGAGCTTTTCGTGCTGAAAAAAACATTCAGAAATAAAATTACATATTTGTTACAACATTGTTTCGATGTAAGTATCAACGAACTAGTTTTTGTAATCGTTCTTGCTTTCATGAACGGATCAACAAGTCTAATATCACTTGATTTATACGAGGAAATACGTGTGAGATAAATTCGATTGACGACAGGAAATTATAAACACACCAGTCTGTCATTTCATGGTGAATAAAAACATTTACCTGCCCGATCTGACTGGACATGCGTGTAGAAAACAAGGTAGTTTTATAACACAAATATATTCGCTGGATTTGTTTTCTCTGTGAATTTTGTCGACATATTCGATCTCATAAACGTTAATTTACGCCGGAGCATGGAGCTAAAAAAGGGAGCCCCATGCCAAGAGTAACCATGATTTGCCAAAAGGCTAGCAGTGATATTCAATTTGCGACGAGTGAATCAGTATTCCACCAATACAGCACGATTGCCGTGTGGTGAAATAAACATGTTTTCAAGCGAAGTTTACATGTACTTTATTTTTATTTTCGTGCTCAATTTGCATATTAGGCTTTTAAGACAGTAATTCTTTCTTTCCAATAATTAACACTTCGCATTGTATATAACGTCCGTAAGACAAACTATCTGTGCGGAAACAAGTCACACTTTGACGCCTCATTCGACAAGCCTAATTACCCGCAGACTGACATCCTCCTACTATGTCCTTGTGTCCACAGCATCTGGTGCAGGACATGAAATACACGTACTGAAGCTGCTGAAACATCCCATCATGAAATTTCCACATTTCTTCAAAATTCCTGATCACTATTTCAAACTAGCCTCATCCCTATCACGATGCTTTATTGAGGGACCGTGTCTGTATCCATTGCAAAGTGTCGTTAATTCCAGATGAGTCGTTATGTTTCAGCAATTGACCGCAGCAAATATTTTTGTATTTCTCTAATAGGTTCGCAAGCCGATTAAAAAAATGACTGAAAACTTACCTTCAAGTCCCCTCTGAAACAATTATCCTTGAAATGTGCAGAACATAACTTTGCGTCTTTTACAATTTTTTAACATGTTACCACCTCGCCCAACTTTCTTAAGCCACTGCCACCATTTTGCATGCTACTGAGCAATCAATTAAAAAGTTGTAACGTGCAGAGATCAAAACTTAAAAACTGCAATACTACAGTCATAGGCTCCAATGCTGTAGTACGTTGTAACACACGTAGGTGTATCGCCGATGACGTCATGCCAACTCCTTCCATGAGCCCTTTCGCGCCCATGGGATTCGGAGCTCATCTAACATAAACGTCGTCTACTTCAACTTCTCTTTTCGTCGCGCCGTAGCCGTCTGCGCGTGCATTCACGTGGAAAATTCGAGCTGCATTTTATTCAAGGGTGATTTTGGAAGGGGTAAAGGGTGACATGTGCTTGACTTAGGTTCCCCTTAATGAGTTTCCTGTATTATAGAATAATAAAATTGTATTCACATGAATCCATATGAATACAGGCTTGCTGAATACAAGCAATGGATTCTTGACTTTATTCATCTGTATATGCACTCTTCAGCTAAAATATAGCAAATAAAGCATGCTAATACAATAAGTTTTATTGGGTTTTCATGCAGTGGTTATTGTCGAAGATTGCAAAAAATATTGTCGCGTTTAATGTTTTATTTCCGGGATTACCGTCTAAATAGTCTTTGGGCCAAACCTTGAAAAAGGCTTTAGAAATAGCATTCAGTTGTTTATGGTATTTGAAATGCTTAGTGTGAGCTTCAAATATTTGTTAATAGTGTGTGTATACGGAAAAAAAATTCCAAAAATATGCGGTTACAAGTGAGATTTTGACCAAAAATATGCTTTTTCGCATGTCTTTCCTGAAAGGAGGGAAATCCATTCAAGTGTGAGATCTTTAATATGTAATGGATTTTTTTCTGCAAATTGTTTTCGAGATATCAACAAATAATTCTTTGGAATGTAAAATATTGACCAAAAAAATATTCTTTTAACCAAAAACTTGAAATTTTGAGATTTTTTTCCCCAAAGTGTAGATATCAGCACAGGTGCATTCTCTTTTTACTCACTCACCAATATTTTTTACTGCAATATCTACTTTACTTACTGGCAATATCATCTTGATGACATAGTTTATCATTTTGAACTAGAAATTATTTATTTCTAGGTTTTTACCCAAAATGAAGATACATGTGCCAATGCATTGTGTACTATGTAATTGAAATATATTTTTGAATGGTCTATTCAAAGTTGTCAGTAGGTAATTTTCTTTTCAGAGCAGTATGTATGAACATGCATTTTCGACCACAAATTGATTTTTCTTGCACAATTAGAAAAATTTACATGATCATGCCAATGCATTCTATGGTGATGCTTATTGAAGGATTTTCCCATACCCGGTATACAAAATTAACAACAAGTTTTTTACTGTGCAAAATATATGAAATTTTCATTGCTTTCTCATATGAAGATTTGTTTCCTCTTCACTTGCCAGATAATGACCGTAGAATTTCACCAGTGTACATTAATTGATGATCATCAAAGACAGTAAGATTAATACTGAATGTGGTTTCATCTTTCAAACGCAATCTGTACGGTAAAATTAATATTACATGTGGTTTCATCTTTCAAACGCAATCTGTCAGTTCATTCACTTTCACTGTCAATGTCTGAAGCGCTGTCATCTCCTTGTCCATTTTCCACATCGTTCTGTGAGTTTGAACATAAAACACATTGATATAACTCTGTGCATAGCAGGTCCATTTCTCTACAAGAACATCTTGACGAGCATCCGGACTTCTTGCATTTACAGCTCATAAAGTTGATAACAGAATCTGGTGCAGCGGGAAGTGTCATCCACTGGATTGATACATCTGAGTCTTGCACTATCCATCCATGTCCATGTGGGCTTGGTGCATCCATTTTGGCTTGCAAACATCGCCTGTAGATTGCTGTTTGGTAGTTTGCACGCTGTGTATGCAATTTCAGACTATCTCTGTTAGGAGAGAGGGCACCATCATTTTGTGAACCAGGACGGAAGCAATTGTATCTTGCTTCATTCACATCACTGCACCCATTTTGGTCATACTCATCACATACAAATGATTCTATTTGTGTAAACAATTCATCAGAAAGTGTCCATGCTGCCCCAAGTTGTTGGAATGTACTTGTATAGTTATCATTAGCCATCAACATATTTGCCATCTTCTTCTTACCCTTGCCTTTGAAAGCTCTTACACTGTCACAACCTGAGAACACATGAAGACCAACCAGAGCTTGTGCAGTTTCGTCCCCCAATGCCTCTACTACCTTGTTGATGTGTATTATCTGACCATTTTTGCTGGTTTGATGTAATATCAGCTGGCTCTGTAATTGATGAGCACAACTCACAGCTAACATGAAGACATCTGTGTCAGGACTGCGAATGACAATGTTGTCTACCTCCCCAGAGTGTGATGCTTGTTCAGCATGAAGCAGTAGTCTTGTGTCAGCCTCTTCATGGTCACACTGCAATTCTGGTAGTTCAGTTACATCCATGACATTTGCTGAACGCAGTCTGTAGCAAAGCTCACCCTTGGTAAAATACATGGTGATACCCTGCAGGCACTCTGATTCATATTCTTTCCATGATTCAAACAGGAAGAGTAGCAGAGATTCCTTATTCTTACCAGACGCAAGGAATATTTTTAATTGCCTTGGCATGTTCAGGAATGGACGTGTGATGCGAATATCATTGAAGGTACCAGTGGTAGCTCGACGTTTTCTTTCTGCATTCTTTATGGATGCTTCTGTGTACTGATCAATGATGAAGTCTATTCTTGTGGCGCCATACTTTGACGCAATTGCTCTCAACTGGTAAAATATGCTGGCTGCGAATATTCCAAAAGTAGCTTGCACTTTACTTTGCATCTGTATCAAGGCCATGGCATCAAATAGAACAACACACTTTCCTTCAAGATTATGGTCAATAACTGCATCTGGAAAGGTGGATTGAAGATGATGAGCCAAGACAGCCTTGTTTGTCTTTGTCCCTGAAACAGTAATTGTGTCAGAAGATGTTGTTTACACTAATGATCTACTTGAAAAAAAAAGATAACATTAACAGTAACAGATTACCAAATACATAAACAAATGCAGAACTACTGTCACGGTGATATTTGAGACCTGAGTTATCTGCTGTACTTACCACTGAGTGTCTCTTCACCAAGATCATTATTATCCCATACCAATGATGTAAAGACTTCTGGACAAAAATCTGGCGGCAAACCATCGCCATGGAGTTGTTGGATAGCTAGTGCTGTGTCATGCTCTAACACTAGTGAGTGTGAAACAGTGTTCTAAACCATTGAGCAATCCTATCAATGATGACGATCCAGTCATATGACGAACTGCCATACCAAGTGACAAGTGTTTAGGGGTGCGTATCCGTCCTTGAGAAGACAAAAACATCATGTCCTGACAAATTTATAACATTTTGTTCTCAACATCAGCTTGGACATTAACACGTTCTTGTGAATGGAAGTCTTGTGATAGGCCAGTACACCATGCCAGGAAATTAAAAAGTTTGGTTGGTACAATATCTCTACTTCTCTGGATTGTTAGATCTCCTGCCCGAGGAGGCCACTCTGCAACACCTTGACCTTTCTCTAGACTGGCATGAATATTCATCGCAGAGTGAATCATCTGAAGCACTTCATGCTGCTGACTGTTAGAGTGTGCTGCCAATGACTGTGACTCTGATTCATCGTCTTCGCTTTCAGAATCTGTATGAGTAATGTTAAGGATCCGGCCATCTGAATCGGATTCTTTATGAGCCCTTACCAGTACACATTTGTGCATATGTGGTCGAAGAAACTAGATTTTATCACCAAATCGTCGTTTGAGTCTCTTTTTTAAATACACTTTTTGTATGATGATGCATTAATATCTTTAATGTCATTGATCATTTTAATGAAGATATTTCTCAACACGTTGATAGGAACAATTTCATTATTATCTCTTAGTCTCCTCTGCACTACTTCATCACAAAATTTTTTGAAGGATGGTGCATACGTGATACCACTTTCTTCCTCTGTTTTCTTCTGGTATGAATAAGTGACACATCTGACATAACTTTGGTGGCATGATTGTGATACTTCACTTCAATACTGACCAAGTCTTGACCTCTCAACTGCAGTAGAAGTTTCTCGTCTTTCCTAAATTCGGCAGCTTTAAGTAATGTACGTCCGTTGGTTTCACAAGCGACAAGTCTTTCATTTGACCTCTTTCTTGATATCGGGTCAACCCTTAGTTTCTCACCCTTGCATAATATACACATCGGTGGCAGTACGTGTATACTTCTCCGCTTGGCTGACGAAATGGATATTGAACTAGGGTTTCACCTTAAGTATCGTTTTACGGGAGACACTTGTTGTTCACTGTAATCATTCAGTCCCGTCGGTTCACTTGCGGCAAGCGTTTTACGTTGCTTACCTTTCTCTCCGCGTTTCTCTGCCAGTGCAAGCCGGCGTTTACTAGTTAAATGCTGATAGCATACAAGGTGAGAGCCGGTCTGATCTCTTGCTTCAGGATCCAATTGCATTGCAATTTCCTGCTTCAACCCATCGGAGCTTTTCCAAATCTCCGCGCATTCAATTAATTTTGCCTAAGACCGGTCAGTAAAAGCCTTGATCGGCTCGTCTTGTATGTCACTGACGTGACAAACACACTCCCTGCTTGTGGAGGTAGCCATTTTGGATTGGTATGTATCGGACTACGTGATTGGCTTATTGAAAAATCCGCCGATGAAAACGCCTGTTGCTCACAAGCTTTAACATCGATAATGACCTTTGACACTTATTAGCATATATTATATATTTTTCACTTTTCCATTTAATTTTACGAAAGCGGACAAACTGAGTTAGTAACAATATCGATTTTATATTTCTTTATGGTGGGAACTCAACATTTCAGCTGACTTGATTTAAAACTAAAGAGTTCAGAAAACTTTTTGAAATGATAACCCGGGTCGTCCCACAGACTAAAACGGTCAATTATCAATGAGATATGCAAACGCATTACTGGGTACCTCTAATCATTAATTCGACCTGTTGTAATTTTGATACATATAATGTCATCCTTTTAAATCGCACATAAGGATTCTGTCACGTGTGCCAACGCCAAAGCAAGTCAGCTATCAACTGGCGGGACTCCTGGCGCCTTAGGGTCAAAGTATTTAAAAATCAGAGTAATTTCGAATATTTTCAAATATATTAAAGGATAAACAGCAACAAGATTAAAAAAGCTGTAGAAATGGCGAGTGGGCCACTCGGATTGGCAAATGGAGACCCCTAACCCTAAAAAATATCGCGTTTACTCACTTGAGTGCATTGCTTCCACATTTCAAAGACCCAAGCCCCAGTAAATCGCCCCGTACACATTAAGAATGCCCAAGGGAAGGAAGATTTGCAACTGTGCATTGAAAGCAAGGTGGCTGAGTTTTTTATTGTTGTTGGTTTTTTTTGGAATTTACCAACTTACCTTTGTAATTTCACTTTGCCAGCGAGGTCTTAGTTAATTACACTCCAGGCTGATGTGGTGTGATCAAAACTCAACAACCGACCCACCATTGTTTGGGGCGGTCGAAAATGGATAAGGATAATTCAAGCACCGCGGGCCATGGGCCATGTGCCACCAGCCCCGAGCCGCAAGCCACAATTCACCATTGACGATCTGTAGGCTTAGATAGAAATATATGCATTTTTACTCTAATTTAATAGATAGATTCATTTCCACGGGTAGTCCAACATTCAGGCTTCAACGGCACCGTCTTAATGAATGAACGGATGACCAGCAAATGTATGCTTACAAATTCTACACCAAGGGGCGTATGTAGGAAAGGACTCAGGAGACATTAAAGGGAGAGAGGGAAAGTATTTTTCAATATCACACTACGCGTAAAATTGTTACATTATTAATTGATCAATCAAAATTATGTAAGTCAATTTTTGGACAAAATAGTAAAGGTGTTTCTTTTCAAATCAAGAATCAGAAGATTTTTAGAACATTGTTTTTTAGAATCTATATGACCTTTGATCTGATCTATAAATCTGCAGCAAAGCTCTGCTTATCAATCTTATATTACATAAGAGTCAAAGACGGCTGGTGTCTATGGAGCTGTGGCTGGAACGGGCAACTGACTTTTGACCATTATATCATCCTGTAGCTCATTAATTATGTACATGTATAATTATAGACTAGCCAACAAAGGTCGATGTCTGAAGTTTGGTGGACGGGAATGATTATGTTAGCGAAGTGTTCTGCTAAAATTTCAAGTGAACAGGGTGACCTTTGACCTCGAGTTAACAACTTTGCCGATGAATTAGTTACCAAAAGAGCTAAAGCATGCGTATTTGGTAGGATGAGGCATCATACAATGACTTATTTATTACTTATCAAATGAAATATTTTTAATTTTGACTATTTTTACACCCACAGGGACGACCAATATTTGTTTGGCATAGAAATTGGGGAGAGTCACTTTTTCTTGCAAACACCTTTGAAGGGGCACTTTGTTACGGGCAGCATCATTTTGAAAAACTTTCGTCCTCCCTCCCAATACACTTTTTTCAAGTTCCTTACCGGCCAGCACATCAATCAATCAATCAATCAGCAAGAGTTTATATAGTGCCAAAATCCAAAAGAGAAGTCTTGCTCTGTGACGCTCAATGGTTAAACCACACTGTATGCTCTGGTGAACATGTGAGTTTTCAGCTTTCTTTTGAAAATTTCTAAGTTTGTCGATTCTCTGATGTCAAGTGGTAGTGCATTCTATAGTTTAGGGCCAGCGTGAGAGAAGGCACGGCCACCATAGGTTATGTTTTTGTAGGTTGTGCAAGTTAAAAGTTTCTTGATAGAGGAGCGCAGTGTGCGTGTGGGAATATAAGGCTGGAGTAGATCACTGATGTATGCAGGCGTTTGGTTGTGGATAGCTTTGAACGTTAACAACAAAATCTTGTAGTCAATCCCGAGACGAACTGGTAACCAATGGAGATGGGCAAGAACTGGAGTGATTGGTGTGAATTTCCTGGTGCGTGTGATTATCTTGGCTGCAGCAGTTTGCACTCGTTGTAGTAAAGAAATAGTGTTATCCGGAAGGCCGTACAGAAGGGAGTTGTAGTCGAGTTTGGCTGATAAAGTTGGATGTATGATAATTGACATGTCTCGTTACTAAGACAGCGTCGTAGCGAACCAATCCGGCGGAGGTGACTGTAGATTGACTTGCAAGTTTGCTTGATGTGCTGACTGAACATGTGTTTATTGTCGAAGATCATACCAATGTTGTGCGCAGATGAGACAAAGAGCAAGAGCAAGACACTTGCTGACGGATGTGTAAGAGAGTCCACGCCACCCTTTTGGGGCTAGCCACCGTTTTTTGACAGCAAGTTTACCTGCTTGAATATCCTACAATTAAGCCTCAAAATGGCCGGCAGTAAGAAGACAGCAAAGTTTTCTGACATGCACTACAGCCCTGCGGCTATAGAAAAGAGTTTGCAGCCTCTAAGGTCCCTGAAGATGTGTCCCAGCAATGTAACTTTGACAAACAATTGTAGATCTATTTGTCTATTTGTCAGCTCCACGGCACATTCAACAGCAAAAATTCGACATACGCGCGAAAAAACTAGGTCCACCAATCCGACCTCCTGCGTCTATGGCACGATAAGGTGCGCAAGCGCATGTAAAATACGCTTCCTACCCCATTTTCCTACTCAAAAATTACAGCACTAAATTTAATGAAACTTGCTACAGATGTTGATCTGATTAATAACTTATTGTACTGAGAAGCATTGAGCAGTGACAAGTTAAAAATAGCTAAATTGCATATTTTATAATTTTTTTTTTAATTAGTGATATAACTCCGAAATAAATGCATCGAATGTGATGAAAACTTATGCATATACTGATCTGACAGATATCTGAATGTTTTGTAAAGAATTTTGTAGTGTGAAGTTAATTAAGGGTTCATTTAAGTCTTATATATTTAATAAACTTTGTAATTAGGTATATAACGTTGAAATTACGTCACCAAATTTTGTGAATACTCCTACAAATAATGAATTGATAAATATTGAATTGTGTTATGAAACATTGAACAATGTCAAGTTAATTAAGGGCTCATTTACATATTTACAGAATTTTGTAATTAGTGACATTTATCTAAAATTACAGCATTTAATTTAATTAAACGTGCTACAAATGTTGATCTGATGGATATCGAATTGTCCCATGAAGTATTAAGCAGTGTCAAGTTAATTAACAGTTCATTTGCATATTTAATAAAGTTTTGTAATTAGTGATTGAACTCTGAGAGTACTGTGTAAAGTTGATACAACCTGCTACATATAGTGATATAACAGATATTTGATTGTTCTGTGAAGCGTACTACTATTAATGAATCTGTTGTTAAACATGTGAGCACATTCCTTTTTTTCTGAATGTCATTATATATCATTGACTCCTCTCCATCCGAAATAATGTTATTTACAGGATTGATATTTAACGTTCCAATTTTTTGAGGGTCAACCAATGACATTAGTTGTAAGGGAGGTTCCCCCCCCCCCAAATTTTGCCAGTTGCTGAGTTATACGGCAGTTATTATTGTTAGAATCATGCGGGTAAGGTGTCTGAACATTGTAAGTAGCCTTTTAAGTGACGCTACAAATGTGTTCGAAACACACTGGATTATATCCATCAGTTTCTGCATGACGTCCCATTGGCCATTCCAAGCAAACGCTCCTTTTAGAGGTTGGCATCCCTCACCTATACCTGCCTGGTGAACTAGAGGGCAGTGGTAACCAGGCTATGGATGCAACATGTTCCTTGATCATTTACCGGTTTTGGCGCTTGGTGACCAAACCTAATGCGCCTCTGCTGTACTATTTGCAGGACGGGCCACAAACGGAGTTGGAGTTTGTCCACGAGGAACTTCTCGTAGTGTACCCTGACGCTAAACTGCTGCTGAACAGGATTCTCAGGCGTTGAGAGCTGCTGCCCCAATGTGTCTGTTACACTCGAGACAGGTCAATCATGTGTTGTCATTGATGTGACCCCTGGTGGTGTCTAACTTGTGTACACTAAACTGCTAGGTAACATTTGTATTTTAGCGCAGAGGAGCTCAATACTGCAGGCACCACAATGATTAATTGGTGCCTCCCTAAGATGCAGGATGTGATCGACCTTCAGGTTCAGCCTTCGCCCCTTCTGTTGGTCCTGGCTCAGGTAGGCCGTAACCTTCTTTTTGATAGCCTTCCAGAGCTCAACAGCATTAAGAGCAGGTTGATTTGGGCATAGGCCACCATATACGCCCTCAATTCGGAATACTGGGGCTATGAGCCATTGAAGTAAATGATGATGTAGCCTCTCAGAGCATCTTGCTGATGCTCCAACAAGGGTGCTGCGTTGGCAGGTGTCTGTGACCATAAAGCTCCCCTTTGTCGGTCACCAGATGTTGAGTCAGTTTCTGTCACGCAAAGGCAACATTGGCTTCACTGACTCTAAAAGTGGTTGGAAGGTCAGACTCTGTCCGTAAAGCAGGAAGCTATGCTGAGGCCCAGTCATTTTCGGCGAAGTACTTTCAATACCATGCGGGGATGACATGGTGGACGTATTTTATCAATTCCCATTCCTTGACCTCAGAAAAGCCAGTGCAAATGTCTTCGGGAAGAGGATGTACTGTAGATGGCGCTGTAGACCGGCTGCCTTTTTAGTTTTCTCTCAGTTTTTACAACTAATTTTCGTTCTTATGGCGTGTTTTAAAGCTTGGTTGTCTTAATCTTGCTTTTAAAGTGTCCTAGCATCAAACGGTTCGGAGGAAGACGTCATTTGTCGCTCCAGAGACTGTAAGTTTCTGCTTCTTTTCTTCGGAGTTTCTGACGCACTTTGTGACTAGTTCAACATGGCAGCGCGTACTCTCCTATTACGTCACAGCCTTTGTTCTTCACTGTAAAAAACTTCAAAACCCCGTGGACGCAAAGCTGGACGGAAACATCCTAAGCCAGTATACCGTATTTCGACCATCGTCACTACAGATCGGACTTCAGTCAGACAGTGCGTATCGTCACCATCTACCGCCCGCCGAAATCAAAGAAAAACAGTTCGACTACAATTGATTTTCTCACCGAGTTCTCCACACTACTGGAATCTGCTGTACCGTCACCAGGCTATCTTGTAATTGCTGGTGACTTCAACTTTCATCTTGATGACGGCAACTTGCCCGATACAGTGAAGTTTACCACCCTACTGCACTGTATGGGATTGCGTCAACACATTCTCTTGCCTACACATAACAAGGGACACATCCTACACCTAGTTATTACACGTTCAGCAGACCAGATTCTCCACTCCGTCAATATTACTAATTCAATGAACTCTGATCACAGTCTTGTACTGTTCTGTTTGACCGTTCAGCGTCCGGCAAACAGTAAGTTGAGGATCTCGCGGCGAAATTTCCGTAACATGAGCACCGATGACTTGCGAGACGAAATCGCTGCTAAGTTTTACACCTATCCACGTGATATCGACATTGAGCGTCTATCAAAATTCTACATCGACTCAGTCAAGGACATATTAGACACTCTCGCCCCCATCAAGCAGAAAGTGGTGACTGATAAAGTAAGAGCTCCATGGTATTGTGAAGAGTTACTATTGCCACGGAAAACTGTGCGACGACTTGAGACAAAATTTCGCGCCACAAACCTTGAGATTGATCGTCAGATTTTCCTGACAAGGCGGAATGAATACTTTCGCCGCTGTGATGCTTTGAAGGCTGACTACCATAGGACTCGTATTGAAGAGGCAGATAATAAGACGCTGTTCAAGATCATCGCTGAGTTGACTGATGCGAAGGCAATTCACGCCAAAGAGCTACCTTGGCAAATTCCATCGAAGGAAATTCCATCTGAATTCATGAACTACTTCAACACAAAAGTCTCTAAACTTCGCGAAAGTTTGCCCAATGTCAGTGTTGACAGTGACTGCGTTTTACCATCACATACATTTCCAGCTTTCAGCGATGTGTCTGCAGACCAAGTTAACACCCTAATTAAACGAGCAGCGCCGAAATCATGTGATCTTGATGTACTGCCAGCGAACTATATCAAGAAATTTGCCAGTGTTCTATCGACATTCGTAGCTCATCTTTTCAATGAATCGCTGTCATCTGGAAGTGTGCCCAGTCACTTTAAATCTGCCGTCATCCGACCACTGCTAAAAAAAACGGACCTCAACCCAAACATCCTGAAGAGTTATCGACCGATATCAAATCTACCATTCTTATCTAAAGTTCTAGAGCGCATCGTTGCATCGCAGTTGAGCAGTTACCTCAGTGATCACTCTCTGTTTTCCAAGTTCCAGAGCGCATATCGCGCTCATCACAGTACAGAGACTGCCCTTTTGCGTGTCCATAATGACATCATGCTTGCTCTCAATGACAAAAATGACGTTCTCCTCATCATGCTGGACTTGTCGGCGGCTTTTGACACAGTTGATCATGAGATACTACGTATACTTCATAGACTTCACTTTCGGTTTGGTATCACAGGTACAGCTCTATCGTGGTTCAATTCGTATCTCACCCATCGCAATCAGTGCGTCAAAGTTGGCTCTGCAGCATCAGCTAGTACACACATGAAGTATGGTGTTCCTCAGGGCTCAGTTCTTGGCCCGATTCTTTTTACTCTGTACACATCACCACTTGAAGACATCATCGTCCAGCATGGTTTTAATCCTATGATGTATGCGGATGATACACAGATTTATGTTTTGAGCAGACCTGATAAAGTTCAAGTTTCTGTCGAGGTATGCGCCAACAAAATCCGCTGCTGGATGAAATCCAATATGCTTATACTTAATGATGAGAAGACAGAGGTTGTTCAGTTTTCGTCTCGTCTCAGATCCGATGCAGTAAAACTTACAAGTCTAAGGATTTGGGAGTTAGATATTAGATATTGCCCCTTCTGCTAAAGTTTGCAATCTCGGTGTGAAACTTACCCATGACGGCTCGATGTCAGACCATATCAGCCACATCTGTAAGAATGGATTTTATGCATTGCGTAGAATTGGATAGATCCGTACACTGTTGGACAGACCCACCACAGAAAAGAAGGTCCATGCATTTGTCACTTCTCAGCTCGATTACTGCAACAGTCTTTTGTATGTTGTTGGGAAATTTCAGCTCGGACGCCTTCAATCACTTCAGAATGCTGCAGCTCGCCTTGTCTCGCGTACTCGTAAATTTGATAATATCACACCTGTTTTCATTGATCTACACTGGCTGCCCGTAGAAGCTAGAATTAAATTCAAAATCTTGTTGACGACCTTTAAAATAGTTCATCATGTTACTCCACTTTATCTCATGGATCTGATCGAGATATACACCCCTGCCAGAGATCTCAGATCGAGTGATTCCTTAAGCGTAGTGCCACAGCGTAGAACGTTCAACAAGGCATACGGGCAGAGAGCTTTCTCTGTCTGTGCACCTTCTCTATGGAACTCATTGCCTCCTGAAATTCGTAATGCCAAGTCCGTTGACTGTTTTAAGCGCGTTTTAAAGACTCACCTTTTTATAAAGCACTATTACTAATGTTTTGGAAGGGTCACCATTTTACCGTAACCGCTGATGCTTGATTTATTTTAACGTTTTCTGCTACTTACTCTGTAGAATTTTAATAATGTTTTTTGTAATTTGACTGTTTTTACTCTGCAGAAATTTTCACCATTTTTAACCATGTACGTTTTAGCCTAATTTGATTGTTTTTTACATTTTAGTTTGTTATGCTTTGCTGGTATTTTATCAATTTTAAATGTGTAAAGCGCACTGAGACGTATGTGTAGTGCGCTTTAAAGAAATAAATATTATTATTATTATGGTACACGGATACACAGGTAATGCAATGGTTTGGGTGACTGAAACGTTTTAAGTGGGCCTTGGCTTCGCCATGGCCCTGAAAGAAAGCAGGGTATACAGGTAGTCGATCTAGTACCAGATTCCACTGCGATTCATGTTCCATGCAAGTGTTCTGAATGTCTTTTCGACAGCCATGAGTCTGCTTCAAACTGTTGTTTTCCTGGACCACAATACTCACAGTTCTCCGCAGAAAGCTTTGTCTGTACAGCTCCTTATGTCATGAATATTCTTATAATCCGCGGAGACCGGAGAGGGTGGTGTGTCTTCCCTAGGGCATTCTTTATGCATGCAGGATCGATTTCCCAAGTCTGTGGCCTTCAAAAAACATGGAAACAAAGCGCTCAAGTGTTAAATGTCATATAGTGAGAGGGTTGGGAGCCTACATTTGCCAATGCCAGCTCTACGAAGTAGGTTCGATTCCAATCAAGAACAAAAGGAATTTTTATGTGATGAAGTGAATGTATCGTCGTTCATCGAATGACTTGTGTTTTATTTGCCATGGATGTCACTTTTCCGAAGATAATATGGTAGTTATTTATTCAGTTGAACTAACGTTGAGGTGTAGCTTTTGGGTCTATGGCCAGGTACAATGTCCACCATGAGCCGTACAAGTGGAGGCACAACATTGCGAAGCTATTAAATCGATTGACAGCACCTAAATTTTCGATTCTTTAGGATGGCTTAAGCTTTTGTGGCTCTGAGATTCCTTGGCCGTGCCTCTTATGTTTCAATGCCTGAATTCACGCACCACCATCTCATAATTGGCATTAAAGCACAGCATCAGTTGTGATAGATCAGTGTTGGCGCGCTCACGTGTAGGGAAATAATCCCGTAGAACTACAACATGATTTTTTATCATTCCTGCTCTACTTCACACTGGTTGCGATCCAGGCTACTTCTTGAATTGTGATAATTTTCAAAATTATTAAAAGGAAAACAGGGTGAAACATTTTTTTCAAGTAAATGAGCTCTGCGTTGCATTGGCCGTGATAAGCAGCATAGGGAGCGTCGTGGAGTGCATGAATGAATGGTACTAGTGCAGGAAGAAATCCAGGTTGATGACGTCAAAGACGGGTAATGCGGATATTTTATCCGTCCTGTGCTACGTCACATAGGTTGCAATTCGGGCCAGTTCATATGAGAAGACAGAACATCTTATTGAATTTTACGGATTTAGGCCTATATAGGAATATTCACGACATAAGGCGCTGTATTGACGAGAGCTCAATGAATGATAAATTGGACAAGCCAAACTTGGAAGACAGTGTACGCCAGCAAAAAAAAACAAACCTATCCAAAATTCGTATAATAACTCCTTTATTAAACATTTATACTCATGTGATGAGAGCTTTTTTTAGGACATTTCGGTATAAATCATTAGAAGTCGCCCATGCTTGCGATACGATGTATTCATATAATATTGATTACAAAGTGGGCGATAGTGGCCGTCACTTCTTGTTATTATTCTGCCTTGGGCTCGGGCGCTAGTATATTTGTTCATAAAAGTGTTTTAGTAAACTTTCAATGTGAACAAATCCCATATAAGCTGTCAAAAAGGTGAGTCACAATGGAAGAAAACATTACTACACATTTCAGGGGGACAGATTAAATATAACAGACAAATATTTTTTGAAAACGATACATGCTTTTCGTTTTCAGAGAAAACAGATTAAAATATTCATGACAATTGCGTAGTCGTACATTGTAATCTATGACCAGGTCCGCGCTTGCAATGAACTTTTTTTCAGAGGAACAGAGATATAGTCGTTTCATAATATAACTATTCCCGATGCAACAAGTGTAAGCTAGATATCCGAATCGTATGCCAGACAACGTATTTGTTGGTAAAGAATAAGTGTTTGTAAAAGTCTTACATTTCAAATATACAGTTAGAACGAGACTTACTGAGTGGGGGAAGAACGTAATTGACAACGTTTGAAGTGATAATATTGTCATCGGAACACTCATTTAAAAATACAACGATGATGCATATGTAACTTATGTAAATGGAATATACGTAAGATAATTAAAAGGTCTACATCTAATTATATACTTTTATTACACTGTCTTGCAAACATTGTCAACAATTTGGCAACATGACTTTCTAATTTAAGTTTTTCTCTCCCATTTATACTTTTAAGTTAAAAAAATAGAGAGTGGCCACTCTGAATCACTTTCCACCAACTCTTCGGTATAATTTTATCATTAGTTGTAAATTATGTTATTACAATGTTTGACCTTAATAATACTAGTTATTATTGCGGACTCTACTAAGTAAAACTCGTTGTTGACGATAAAAGTGTGGTTGTTTCGCCATGATGCACCATTGGCATAGTGTAAAAGCAGACAATTTGCAGCGGAACCTATCATGGCATTAATTTAGTAACAAAAACATTTGCTTAGCTTATATTTAATTACTCCTTGTCCTTATGATTTGATATCACAGCGTTTCACTGTCTAGTTCACTGCCTGTATGTTTCTGTGTGACTCAGTACACCTTTCGTTGTTGTTTTGTTTCTTTTTTATAATCGTTGCCAACGAAATGTTTTAAAATTGTTACGTCAAAACTGTTGGGATTTTTACTGAAAACCGAACACCTCAATTAAAATCATTTCCGTTGCAAAATATGTAATAAAGATGCAATGCTGTATCTCCCATTTCAACCTTAAACACCTTCTTTCAGATTCACCCAAAATTCATATCGCCAAGGCAAAAGTCTTCGCAGGTGTAGGTGACACCGTTGAACGTGAGTGTAGGTTGGACAGTATTTTTCCGGCAGCAATGATAACACGGTATGACCTAGTCTGGCAGAGACCCTGCGATTCGCGTTCTTCCCTGTTGGAACACGCGCGCGCCCTTCAGAGACGCAACGCGAATCCCAGGGTCTGGACGTTCTTGCAAGCGACCGGTCGGATTTCTGCCTGATCCGGGTACTTTATAGAACTCCACACATCCGTTAATCAAAACAAAAATGACAAGTACAATAGCCAAATAAAATGAAAAATGAAAAATAAAAACATACTGCGTATATAAGTCTACCAGCTACTAGTAAAAATTTTCTCCGCCCAGTTAGATAGTTGTTTGTTTTGACGACACTACCCTTATGAATATTCATATACTTGCAAGAACTGACAGTCGCTGTGTCTGGCAGCGCGTGGTCACAGCTAGCACAGCGTAGCCTTCGAATGCAAGCCCATCGTGGGCGCGCACAAAACAAGGCACAGCGACTGTGGAGAGTCTAGGTATGACCCTGACAATAACATAATTTCTAATAAAAGAAATGAAAACGACACTGTAAGGAATTAAGTGACCATAACCATCGAAGATGAGTCTGACTATGGGATATGCACATGTAAAGCATACAATGGCAAACTACCAATAGGAAGACAAACTGTTGAAATAGGAAAAGAAGGTATATTTTCTGCAATATCAATGCTGCTACGCGCGAATTACCCTAAAGGGTGAGCAAGTACAGCATTTTATCAGGTTTAAATGTCTTTTTCCGGATGATTTCCTGTCTCCTCTAACAGGGACGCTGTGTCGGTTGTGAAAGTTAACAGCTCTTCCGGATAGTATATTGATGGAATGGATTTTGCACCTAATTCCCTATCAATGGGTACAAGTACTGTCACCGATCCTCTAGCTGCAGATCGCCCTGGTCGTGAATTTACATGGATATATACTTTACTGCTATGTCAACAATAATATCAGCATATTCATACATTAGTTACACGTCATAACTAATATTATTGTTTCTTTTCCCTCAGATTCATCAGCAAACCTAATAATTGCTCTTAGCGTGGCCGTGGCGTCAGTGTTTGCAATACTACTTGTTGTACCGATCTTCTATTGTCGAGGATTCTATTGTCGAGGATTCAACGGCAATCAGCCAAGCAAACGTGAGAATCATTGAGTCAATAAATGTATGCTTATATTTGAGTTAAGCTAGGGATTTCTAAGCTCAATAAAAAAACAATGATTTCATACGTTTACTTTTGTGATACCAGTACTATGAAAAGGTCGTCGTACAATTCATCAAATTCATGCAAAATGATAATTAACTATCTTGTTTTCTGATAAACCGATCAATTAAGTTTTAGCTGAGAACATAATAATCAAGATTTACATTTTCATAACTGCACAAATTGTCATGATGGAGTTGACCATGCAGACAGACAGAATTATTTGATACCAATCAAAGGCACATGTCATTATATTTTTTTGAAGTCCTTAAAATTAAGTCACTTTTTATACATCAACTTCTAATTTGAAGGTGCAATATTTTTTAGATCGTTTCACAATTCCAAAAGGAAGGAAATCCTGAACGTTATCAATTAAGTTTTAACAAAATCTACGAAGAAACTTCCTTAAGGTAAATAAATCAACTTAAACATGATGTATAAAACTTGTGTCCTCGTTTTTTCGTACGTATTGCCAAATAAATTATTGCATTAAAACATTCCTTTCTTACTTGTTTTTCTTCTTTCAGATAATTGTAATACAAGGTAAAAGTTTCTGCTCTATTAAAGTTTATGCATAGAAAGTTGCAAAGAATGAAACAGTGAAATTTAGTCTTCAATATTTTGTAGAATAATGTCTTACGATAAAGTCATTAATATCTTCTAAAGAATAAAATAATTGTTGTCATCATAAAGTCAGGGTTAATCTGTAGACCTCGGAGATTTTCATTTTGGTAGTAATCTGAATAATCTGAGTCAAATGAGAAAGACCTTGAGGTAACTTTTTAAGTGTCAGTGGTCCGGAATTTACATTACACGCCAAACATTTAAACTAAGTTTTAGCAAGAGAAACTTGGTAACCTGACTAGAAAATAAATCTCTGAACTCGAACCCTCAGTCATATCTGTAGAATACCGACGGTCAAAAATAGAAGCAATAGTCGTCAACCGCAGCTTGGATTTCAATAGAAAGGATATTTTTATCGTCAAAAGTATCTCTAACGAAGTATAACAAAGAGTAATAAAGATAAAATTACATCACTGTAACTGAATCGACAATAGTAACAGGGATCAAGAACACATTTGTTCAAATCTTATATTGAACGTCTTTTTTATATTTGTATTGTACCTGATGCTCTTATGTAAAAAGGTGCTGCTCTGATAAAAGACTACTTACAACAACACAAAAGAACAACAATTTTTTTTCCCGCGAAGTATCATCCGCATTCCTTATGTACACGTTATTTTGTTAATATTTATAACCAAATCATTTCCGAAAATGTCTGAAAATTGTACCAAAATATACAGTCTCGTAATTATGCACAATATGGATGGAGGTTGACTGTTTTATTCTCTTTACGTTTTCATATCGATGATGTATCCAACTTGAAACAAGAATTGTGCATTGTAGCCTTGGAACGGATGGACCTTCAAATGAATCCCACATGGAACTGTACGCAGGTAATATAACATTATTCACAAAATACCTTCGCGTCTCGGGCAAAACCGATGCGTACAATGTTCGAGGATATTGATTCCGGTATTTTGTGAATAACCATAATACTTTGTTTTAGTCCAATTTTACCACAAACTATTCAAAATTAGGGCGTTATTAGGATGCCCGTCGCGAACTGCACTGATCGAGTGCAAGCATACACTGTCCGCAGAGAACAAAATTTCAACCCACGCAGCACAGTGCATGTGGTAGAATTTGAAGGTAAGCGGCATAATTTCACTTAAATTAACAGGTTTTCGAATTACCATCATTCATTTCATGAAGTACTGAATGATTCAAAGTATACTTTTTTTCTAAATAATGTAAAATCTTCTCTTGTTTCCCCCCGTGTTGACACAAATATGTTATGAGGTCAAAAGTCAAATAGTGTCCAATTACATCTAAAGTTAATATATTACGCGTCGAAGTTATTGGACTCAACGTCCTTTTACTGTAAGACGGAACATTATCGGTTACAAACGCAGGTGCATAATAATAATTGATAACTTCGGTGTATCTGAATAAACGCTATGTTACTTCACCAATGTCACACGATATTGAAGATATACTTATTCATGCTACACTTGTTGTCAAACAGAAATGACGTCTCATTGCACTTCGAAAGAAAACTCGAAAAGAGACGAAGTAGGAGACACAACAAGAGAAAATATGACGAATCATGATACTCTGACGGAATATCACGTAGTTGGCAATGACGAAAATCATGCTAGCAAAATGGATCGAATGTATGAAGTATTGCCAGGAGATCATTGCTTATATACGGTATATATCCCAAATATATATTGAATATTCAGTATCACAAGCAGTGATATTACTAATATTGATTTTCACTAACTCTACGGCGAGTGGAGAGGGCGCAGTCAGAATTGTAACATCCTTAGCTCGATTATTGAACCAATCTTTTTTAAGATTTGGGATTTAGTCGAGCGGTTCGTCTGTTGTACTCTGCGCTAGGTGATTGGGTGCCGTGCGTTGTGGGTTCGAGTCCCGGTTGAAGCCATCGTATTTCCATCTATGTTCTTTAAAAATATCGACAACTAAATATCACATGTCGCATTATTTCCCAATGAATGTGTCTCAATGCTTTACTCACGAAAGGTTAGCGCTTCTGACAAACAGATAACAAAAGGAACGACCTGCTTTGATTTTCCATTTCCTTACAAGGATTCATGGTCGGCACTCTTCGGAAAAGAGAGGCGAGAGCAACCCGAGGCGAGGCGAACATGGATTGGTTACGTAACCGCTTCACGCCTTAAACAATACCCGTTGCCACTCTATCTATCTTTCTCTATGGTTAAAGGTAGAAGTGACATAAGAGCCTGGGACTGCACTGACACTTATAGGGCTTCCCCATAGTCTACTGCCGAAGAAGCCCCAAAAGTGTCAGTGCAGTCCCAAGCTCTTACGTCACTTCTACTTATAATTAAGGGTTTTCAAATGGGTACCATCGCGCTATCAGTAAGTGAAAATTAATAACAAAGACAGATTTTGCACCAGTTTTTCATAAATTTCTTTTTGCTGAACACAAAATCTCGCACGAACAGGATTTCGAAGATAGCACAGGCCTAGGATGTTATCTACGACAAACGTATGCTATTTTTAGAGAACAACAATCGACTGATATAAATAGCGCGAATAATGTGCAATGTTGTGTCAGACGCAGTACTTGTAATCTGTGAGTCAAAAATTCGTGTGGTGGATGGTAACAAAGCTGAAACAGAAAGACTCAAAATTGGCTAAGTGAATGGTTACAGACTCTTAAAAAATATTGCTGATTTTTACAAATTTTCACGTCACACAGATTTTGATCGCTGGAGAAATACGGGCCGCCATTTACATTGACGATTGACGCAAAAAAAATGTTCCGACGCACCAAAATGTATGAGATATGTAGATGCGGGTTTTCGTGAAGCAGAACGACCAGAGTATAAATTCCGTATTTTCTGTTCAAAGACGACAAATTAGGCTTGTGCATGTGATGACTCGGAATAGCACTTTTTTATCATACTTTCCCCACGAATCGGTAACACTATTATAACCTTCATTTCAGAACCATACTACATCATTTTAGAATACATGGAACGCGGAAACTTACAAAATCATCTGCAGGTAATCGGAGATATAAATGGTGCCATCAACACCGATATTAAAGATGGAAACTTGGCAAATACAAATGCTGACCTCTTGAAATATTCTCTCCAAATTGCCATTGGATTGGAATTTATTTCGTCGAAGGTAACTGCTTTTCCTTAATCTTGTTCTCCTACAAGTTCATGTTTACCTTAAAATATTTAACTTTGCAAGTCAAAGAAGGACAGAATTACTATCGTTTTCATATTTTACGCATTACTTATATATTCGTGCAGTGCATACACCGAGATCTGGCAACTCGCAATATTCTGGTGAACGAACGCGGCGTTTGTAAAATCGCAGGCTTTGGACTAGCCAGCACCGTCATTGATGAACGCCAACATAGACGCAAGACGAAGGTAGTCCGGAACATCGTTTGTATTACTTTTACTTATGTGTACTATTCGCCAACTTTGCGTTTTAATATTTCCTTTTAGAGATACAAATTGATGATTCATACCCCGTTTAACCATTTTCCTACAAAACACCAGGAAACAATGTTAATGTTTCATGCTTCTCGTCATTGCCTTGTCACTACCTTGGCGCCACTGCTTGCCAATCAACACAACAAGTAACAAAAGCCATTGCCAACAATCGTGTTATTCAAAACATCAACCTTTCTTCAACTTTTTAAAATTAATCTGCTGGAGTGTCGTAAGATGTCTCCACGTCAAGGACCAAAAATTAAGCTTTTACCTGCAGCAATGGCTTTTTGATATGGTCATAACACACCGTAATGCACGCAAGTTTACCAAACCCCCTTTGGCAAGTTGAAGGGCCCGTTTTTTTCAACTGATTTATAGTTAAATAAAGGTGTGAAAGCTGACAAGATTAGAAAACAATATTGGTAGAGTTATGATTATTAATCACTTTTCGGACCATTGTTTTATTACCAATTGGAATTTAAGACATAACTCTCTTTACCATGTAATAAACTTTTCATGCATAATTGTTGGTTGCATTAAAACGAGGACACTCAAGCGATTCTCTAGTTTTTTACGTTGTTTCAACACTACATGTTTTTCTTATTTTTTAGGGTCAATTACCGATTCGGTGGTTGGCCCCCGAAACATTTGATGGAACCAACTTTACTACAAAGAGTGACGTCTGGTCATTTGGTATCTTACTTTGGGAAATTGTTACTCTGGGTATTAATATTTGCAAGATTTATATTGATTTTATATGAGCTGCCGCTGAAAACTTCGGTAGAATTTTTTGTTATCAGATGAGGAAAGTCTTAAATCTGTCAAAACTTGTCCTTATTTAGAATTTAATACATACAACGAGAATGATATATTTAAAAACCAATTGCCCATTTCAAGCAATAGCATTTTACTTTCTTGTAATTTTTTAAAAGTTTTTTTGATAAACATCTGTGTGTACCATTTCCAGGAAGCAAACCGTACCCTGATTTGTCCAATATGGAAGTGAAATCATCACTGCAAAAAGGATATCGAATGCCAAAACCACTGCAGTGCGGCATAGACCTGTAAGCATATTCAGTTTTGATTTACCTTACGGAATGACCTGATTTCTAGCGTTTAGGGCTGTGACTTAATCTAGAACTAGGACACTATGGCATGTTATGACGTTCCAAATCAACCCAAAAATAACTGTAATAAGATGATACTTTTTCACTTCTGTCTCTCCCCTCTGTTGGCAAATTGTGAACATATATATTTGATCAATTTACTATGTCGAACAAAATTTTGACAAAAATCAAATACATTCATGACATAGATTGCATTCATTGTATTGTAGCGTCTAGCCATTGTTTCGAATATCGCTTCACACATTTTGACAACTGACATTTACAGATACACTATTATGTTGAATTGCTGGAGCGCTGACCCAAATGCAAGACCAAGCTTTTCAGAATTGAAGGCAATGCTAAATGAACTTGTAAAAGATGAAAAGGTGATTGTTTAACTTAAATTCGCTGGATTTTTTTTAAATTAGCCAAGATTCAAAAATGGGTAGGAGAATGTGACGGTATTCGAACGTATGCTTAATGTCGATTATACAGCTGAAGATGTTTTCCAGTCCCATGCAAACCTTTATGTATGTTCTTTTCTGAGCGCTTGTCTTAGCCGCGTTTTGTCGTTTTGTTTCGGTGTGAACTCAAAGACTGTGAACTTATATTGTTAACGTTCTGTTTCCGCGTCTAATTTGTTGAAATGTCATTTAATCTCCTCTGTTTGCATGACTTATTCTAGAGTGCGCGGATTATTTTGTTATATCAGGTTAGCGAGCATATTTCTTCTCTTTTCTCATAGCCTCACATTGGAGAAGAAGCCATCGGGCCAATCGAAGATACAGAAATATGTTGATCACTTTGTAAGGAAAGTCGGATTCCTCGTCTCGCCAAAAGTGATGAAGAGCAACTAGTTTCTTAACATTTAACCACTCAAGTGTATGCCTAGATTTTAATGAACACCGAAATTATACACATTCCCTGACAAACCTCAATTTCAACTGGCTAGATTTTTTACCGGAGGCTTTAGAATACTGAGATATGCTTGTAAACATACCATTACGACATTGTTTCGGTATAGATTGATTAGAATTTTGATATAAAAAAAACTTCGGAAAAAGAATGTTTCATATCAGTATCAGTGCAAGAGATATGTACACACCTACAATTTAAGAAAATACAACCAAAAGTAAAACAATCAATTTTGAACTTTCAATAAAAAATAATTACGCAAGTAGCTATTGTGAAGTTTCGACATCAACAGTTTATCTTTTTTTCTGGAGACTATACTGTGTCTAAAGAAAAAATATTTCAGATTCAGTAACAAATAACCATTTTGCAGCTGTCTGGTTTTCTCTACTTTAATTGGTCTTTCTTTTTCGATTTGTAAGACTTTGCCAGATATAGCTAAAGGAAATTAACAGGAGTGAACTACACAACTTGCTATTGTAATACCAAACCTAAGGCTAATACAATGCATTATTCAAGTGATTTATTTATATTAAATAAATATTAACTATATTAGCTGGTAGAGATGTTATTAAATGCAAAATTACAAAGCTCTTGTATTTTATTTTAGATTTATTATCGTGTGTATAACGAGCACTAAACAAACCCACAGATATCTTATCCAGATCAAACGTTAACCTATTAATTTTTAAGTATAATGTTATTTCCTTACTTTAGTATTGGCTATTATTGACAGACGAGGTTTTGGTTTTTTTTAATGATCAGTTACTAAAACACCACTTCTTTGCTGAGGAATTAAAGAAATAATTAATTTAAAAGTGCTGCAGAACTTGTCAATACTTATGCACACTCTCTGTGACAAACTGCTCATTGAATCGTATGCCAGCAATAATGACAGACGGCCTGCAACTGCACTACTTACACTTATAAGAACTTCAAAACTTGAGGAACAACAAGTAGTAAAAAATATACCTCGAAAAGTGAGACATCAATGTCAATTGACAGTTCAGGCATTGTGCCTTGTCCGAGATATGTGGACCTCTTTTACCACAACAATTACTGTTTAACATTGTTACTGCGTATATAACGGGCCGTATGGTGAGAATTACAGCTCATGACTGTAACTACTGTATGCTACGAAATTTACGCAGTTGTGACACGCTTTTAAAAGCAAAGTTGTCGCTAAGTTTTAGCACAATCTTGAAAAAATACAGGATTATCGTTTATACCTTCAGTAATGTAACACCTCAAACTATCGTATGGTAATATAATATTTCCAAAGAAGTTAAGCGGCCAACGAACATATCGCTGACCAAAGACTTTAATCAAAACAGAAAAGACAAAATTTGTACAAACTCGTGGAAATAGGTCAAACACTTGAAAAAGAAACATGTTCTGTTTGAAGTAATAACCATGTATTATGACAGATTCGCACTTTCTGACAAACATATACGCCAACCGACGGCAAAGTCAAAAATGATATTTCAAGCTTACTTTTACGGCGACAATTAAGATTGCACACTTTAAGGAATTTGTGACTGACATGTAGCCGGAATGGTCTGCATTTTGATCTGTTGTCACATTTATTTGAGACATTTCCTTTTTTAATTGTTTCATGTTCGTTGCATTTGTACATTATCGAGATACAACACCCATCGGTTATAAATTTGAGTCATTGCTATAAAGCTGTTTTTATTTATTGGACATAAATTTCATAAATGCGTTCCACTTCCTTAAAAATTGGGCAAAAGTGCTTATCATTGTCATTTGAATGTAGAATATCCACTTCCGCTTTCAATCAAAAGCGAAAATGTTGCACTGTGAGAAGATGATAAGGACCGATTAGGATCATGTTTCTATTGTTTCATCGTAAAGTGAAATTTAGAGGTAATCGCACTCACTCAACAAAATAAATTTATGTGGAAAAAGTTTTAAAAGCCGATTACAAATGGCCGTGGGCATCGTGTTTATGACGACGTTGTTTCGAAATTTGAGGTATTTTTACGCTTTGTAACAGTAGTAAAACGCCGTGCTTGTCACAAAGCGGTTTCTTAAATAAAGTAAAATTATTTATGTCATCTCGAGTTGATATCTTTCACTCAGTCAAAGCGGAATTTGGCGTTCGGCAGATCATCAAAATTGGATTCCTTGTTTTCTGCACAAAACTGATTTTTCAGGTCGAAATTCATACAAAAGATAGTCGGTATGAATTTCAGTAATGTGATGACCGTTTCCGTTCAATGTCAACAATTTTTCTTCCGATTTGTAGCGCAAGTGTGGAACGCTATCTTAGACGCTATCTTTTGCAAGTTCTGAACGGTGTGTGTGAACTACACACGTACGTACGAGATATGTTCTGGCACTCGTTCAATGAGTCCCTTGAAACCGTTCAATAGTGTACTCGCAGATACAGCCACAGGGGATGGGGCGCCTTAAGGAGGTACGCTACCATTCAAAAAAATGTTGGGACATTCTTGAAGTTGACTTTTCTGGAATAATCTTTATGTGTACATTGCAAAGATATGAAAAAAATATGGGGTACCCATGCAAAATTTTTGAAAAAACACATGCCAAAATTGACAGAAAACCACTAAATCTACCATTTTGCGAAATTTGCACTTACCAGCAGAATCTCTATTTTATCGCAAACGATTAACAGATCCCAGTGTGCATACCACATTTTTGCATTGCCAGGACAGATGAATTAGGACAATCAACTAAAATTTGTGATGTCTTGCCTTAAAAATTAAATATTAGACCCTAAATTTATCATTTAACTGTAAAATTAATCTTTTTTAAAAATATAAACTTCATATAAATGCACAAAATAATTTTCAAAATGTTAAAACGTACAGCAATATATATCAAACAGACAGTGTTCTTTGATTTAGAAGCAAAAAAAGTTGGGGTCACCGCGCAAATTTTCTTACTAAACAGCAAAAAGTGACGAAAAAAGGTGAATTTTGTTAGACCTGAGATTTGACCCTCTAGCTTACTGATATTATGTCAGAGCTACAATTGTTAATTATTCTCTACTGATCTTTCAAAATAAAAATAACTGTCGATTTTTCAGTGCAAAAATATAATTTCGGTTGTTTTGATTAAAAAAAACTTCTGAAAGAAATATTATAGGGTCACTAGCATGATTTTTTGCCATTTTGTCCTGTTATTCACACTCACCAGGTTAGGTAGTCTAAAAGGAACATGTACATCTTCTGGACAAAAGAGGGCGCTCTCCTTTATAGAATGGTAGCGTACTACCTTAAACCCGTACGTGTTACGGAACAGAGGTTCCGTATGTCTTTTTTTTAGCGCACGCAAAATTCTATTGTTCTCGATGGTACTTGTATAATAATAGTATTTATGAGAGACAAAAACATTCATAGCCAACATGGTGTTCGATCTGTGTACATGCAGGACAGATGTAGCTTGAACGTCTGAGATGCGATCGTATTTATCAAAAGAAAATGTTATTTAATCAAATGTTCCCGTAGATGTGCTTATAGTATCCGTATCTGCAGTTTAGCATTGAGAATGCTTTTTAATAGTTTATCTTTAATTAGCTTGGGTGCATACATGATATTTGTCAAGTCATCACTCTATTCACCTATGTGCAAGCAACAGGTCGAGCATGACGATTCAAAGATCACCTGCTTTAAACGTATTAAAATCTGAATCCCAACGTCGTTAGCAGTATTTAAGCAAAATTTTATTGCAAATGTCATAATGATGCGTCATATTTGATAAGAAAAACACCATAGTCGGTTAGCGCTGTGGAAGGGAAGTGCAGTCATCATGTATACGACTGTTACATTTTGTTGGCAAGCATGCTTGTCACACACACACTTCTGCGTAATATGTCAAAAGTAACTGTGGAAAACACAAACTGACTGTGTACTCCTGGTATTCTTCTACGATTATTTTCCGCACGCATGCCATATTGTGCTAGATGTATGTTGTTTTTACAACTACCAGAGCATCGTCACAGGCTAGTCATTATCCATACGTTCACCGCTCCTTTACCAACTGAACAACAAATACCTAAACATTATAGTAACACTATTTTCAGCAAAATTTTGATCTTTCAATATAAAATTAACTCCTTACCGAAAAACTTGGCTGCCATACTTTAACATTGCAAATTGCCAATTGCTTTTTGGAAATTGCAGATTTTTTTTTGTACTTCGAACTTTGACTTGCAATTTTAGTGTTGAGTTGATCATGTTGGTTGCAAAAAAAAAGCACAAGAGAATTTAAAGTTACGTAGTTACAGGCCAGCGTATCAAGACTGGTCACCAAGGTTATTGAACATTTTGCTTACACCTTTTACCCGGTTCACTTAGTTGTACATTTCTCGAAATTGAAGTCAGTTGATTATGACGAGCAGTCATAACTTGCAGTGTAGGAAACAGAGATTTGATAAAAATACGTTAGATATTGTTTTATTCTTTAAAATAGTTGCAAAACAATTCATACCAAAGTATACTGATCAGGAGAAAATCAAATTTCCGATTATATCAAAATTAAGCCATTGGAACACTTTATTTACTAAAAGGCCTCAAAACCCCCAACATGCCTACTGGTAAGCCATAATGATATTTGAAATCTTAAGTGAAAATTACATGTTTATTGTAACGGAAGAACCAAGGATATAATTCATTACTTTGAACATTGTTAAAAAAGGTGAGTTTTAAGTATGGAATAACAGTTGACAACGGCTATAAGCTATATCCTAACGATATGAATGATAATAATAATGTTGACTCAAGTGATGATCCGTGTGAATTCGTACATAATTTCTAGCCTGATATAATTCGAATTGTTAAAGTGGTTACTATATGTAATTACTCTTAAATCTAATTTCGACCCCGAGATAATATGTTGCAAATTGTCCATGCACAGTATCACCGACTATGTTGAACAATCATCAATACCTTCCTTTTTTGCTCACGTGTTCACAGACGTGAGCATATTGTTTAGCGATTTCTCCGTGTGTGTGTCTCTCTCTCTCTCTCTCTTTCTGTATATCCGATATCTCAAGAACTGCTGAATTTATGTCAACCATATTTGGTAAACAGCTTTAGTATCTCTATGGCAAGAACCGAAAAGGTGTTGATGGGCGTGGCTTGGAGATTATTGAAGTTATGAATTTTTTAATTTTTCTGTTACATGGTCTTCTATGAGGGAGAGCTTTTGCTAACGCCGCATATGACAAGTGAAAACGATCGATTGACGAAATCGACTGTTTGAGGGCGGTGTGTAATGAACTACTCCAGGTTGGCTTAAAGTTGGATAGCTCTGGTTTTAACCTCGTATTGAACGTTAAAAATATGATATTTTATGACTCATTTAACTCACACTTCAAGATAAACTATCGTTTAGCAAATAAGTTTTACCCTTGGTAATTGGTCGTTTCTCTAGCTGCCAGATCGCCAGAAATGACTACATACGTTCTCCACCTAGCCTCATGACATGGCATCATCACTTGCCCCGATTCCTTAATATTGAAGTGCCGATGAATAATAATTTTGGGTCAAAGGTATTAAAGTGTCAAATCAGGCTCGTGCACAGAGTCCAAGGCCGTGGCCTACTTCATGTGCTTCAGCCGTGTTTTGATTTTCCTTCGCCAGGTAACGTGCTCGCCATTGTCCATAAAAGTATGTTTGCTCTCCTTTATAAGCATTTTTTAGTGCTAACTGTGTCAGATTAAAAAGGCGAGGTTGTTTGTGTAACAAATTCCGGGGTGGGCTTTGGTTTGCGTACGATCGGCAGTGCATGTAGCGTACCACGCGCGCTTGACAATGTGTAACTGCCGAGCTAAACCTTTATTCTCGGTTGGTACTCATGGTAACGGTACAAATATGATGGTTTCAATCTCGATAAAGATTCATAAGTCTCTGTTTTGAAGTCTTTTTTCCGTATGATACTCCCGACAATTCGTGTTATGGTTAGACGTGGTGGCCATTTTACGATAAATTTTCAGCACTGCAAAGCTACATAGCGTCACTATCACGTGATCGAGGTACAGCGTTTTGATTGGGATACAGAAACTTTGTCGAGGGAGAAACGATCGTTGACATGAGCAGTCAATGTACTTCAGCACATAGTACGCAGATTGCGGATTGAGAAAATAAACGTGTCCCAGTAAATAACGGAATATTTATGCACATTAACTCGATATTAATCAAATTTACAGCTTATCGCATAAAATGTATTGCAAAGATTTGTCACTGACAAATACTGCACTATACGGAAAAAAGTCTGCAGACAAGTTTAAGTAGTACTACCCGAGACAAACACTTGTGTTGTCAATTTTGATTTCATTTCTCAAACTTCAAACTTCATCGAGTATTGCGTATTTTGGCCTTTGTGAAGCCATTTTATTATTATTTTAAATTTTTGTCTTGGCTTTGTTGTGGAACATGTTGAATCGTCTCCGCGGACATGTAAGCACTAGGCCATGGTGCAAACATATTCAGCTGAACTATCGTTTCAATGCAAACAGTTCTATCACAGAAACATCATCAATTCTCTCTCGCAAAGTTGCGTTAAATATTCAGTAAAATGTCCTAAACGTTAAAAGTGTGACGGGGTCCAAGTGACTTGAGTACCGGAGTCGAGGTGACCAAAACAAGTGTGCATTATTTGGGTCGAAGGGGATAGGTGTCGGGATGACCTGTTCCCAAACCGAGCTACCTTCACAAGTCTGTTTCGTGCAAAATACGTCAACTATTAAAACCCGTCATTTATGTACTGACGTTCTTCTCAGCATCACAGAGATATACGCCTCTGCTATGTATCACAGCAAAGAGTTATATTTGAGCGCCCCTTAAATGAGATCCTCGTTGTTTGTGATTCCGGAAGAGCGTCTCCTTCAGTGCATTTCCTATCGACAGCGAGAGAAACTGCCGGCGTTCCATGCACCTTTTTTTCTATGCCGGTGCAACGCTATCTATGCTAATTTGTGGCGATATGCTCCCTTGTGATGGAAAACCTATCTTATTCTAACATGAACGTAGTTAACTTTCGACTTCGATTTCGTAAATGTGATGTCCATGCAGTGAGTTTGGGTTGGCGCGCTTATAATGCAATCTTCATGACACATCTGAGTACGCCCACGTCTCGCCATGGCTTATTTTAAAATTAACGATTCGTTTGTTAATTTTCACACTAACAGCCAAAACACTTCAGACACTAAACACTCCAAAGCACATACAAGACGAGATGAGTGATGTGTGAAGCCACTTTCCCTTTATTACACTGCGATTTCTCAACTTATTCTTGCCTAGCCAGTTTAAGACGAAAGAGGGCATGCACGAGAATACCCTGCATGTGCATGGGTATCCATCAACCATCAAACAAAAAGTGTACACAATCACCGTCCCTCCATCGACGGGGGACGATGACACAATAAAACTCCGAGGTGTGCACACTCGGCCGTTGCACTACAGAACCAGATTATCGATATTATAACATATGGAGACATCACTTCCTCAGAGCTTTTATATGCGACACACGATGATCGTATGACAGCACAAACGAGCTAAAGTCAACAACAAAATAACCAATCAAAAACGCTCAATGTCAACCAATCAGAAGGCAAGTAAAACGGACAAGTTGACCTATGAAAATGACGCGAAGTCAAACACAATCGACTTAACACAAGATAAATAGTCTTCAAACACAAGCAGTTTCAATATCTCACCACGAGCGACACAAAAGCTATGTCCTAGGCCTTCTTTGATCGACAGTGGCATTCAATCGGGATAACCAGACGAGACCGACATCGATCTGACGCTCCAGTCAAGTGCTGTCAGTCCGACATCAGCATAGCGTAACCCGTCATAGTAGGTAAGATCAGGAAGTCTTGCAATACGGCTCGCTTCACTCTACTCGTTACAGGAGGCGACAACTAAACAAAGCGGAGCATTAAAACGCTTCTGCGACACAAAAACTACACCAAGGAGCCTTCAAGGACGCCTTAAAGTATACTTACCAGGTCACCTAGTACTGTTCTCATCAAAAAGTGACAACATCGGAGCACCACTGTGACAAATTATTTGTCACCTTGTGATTTGACTACATTCCGCTGCATCAAGCACAGCACAGCCAAACAAGAAAGACATTCATCGCCGAAGAATAAACAGAGATTGACAGTTGTCAAGATCCCACAACACGAAAGACAGCCAAATGCCTCCAGAGCCGATATAATTTATTGGCCAAACGAAAGGCTATACACAACCCAAAACACAAACGTCCAGAGGGACGAACAGAATTGGGTCTTTCTTTGAAACTTATAGCAAACGACCTTTTTCAAGGCCAGTATATTCTCCAAACAAGAACTACCGTAACACAAATGCAAAATACAAATTTACACAATACTGTGCCACCAAACACAGAAACAGGAAAAACAACAAAATTGCCAGAAAAACACGGTAAAAGAGGAGACACCATATTATCTCAAACACAATGAAACTCCGTACAAATGCTGAACATAGCATAAACATAAATAACAACACGAATCTTAGATTCATCAAAATCTATCATTACACAAGTTAACAACAGCAAAAATCAATTCACTGGGTAAGGGTTGAAATTCATCCCAACAAAGTTTCCTCACATAGTTCATCTCATACAAGATGCAAACATTAGGAGAAGGAAAATCCAATACATTATGCGATACAAATTGACCAAAAAAAGACAAATTCACACACAAGTCTCGATGGACTCCACATACAACTAAGAACACAAATCGACAGATTTGAATTCTTACATTAAACATTAGGCCACCTGAAATCTGCGCTTTAAGAGCCTGATCAGAGGCGAAACACTAAGATACATCAGAACTTGCAACACAAAAATGACTTTGTTTCAAAGGTCAATACACTTTATGCAAGATTAATCGAACGTGGCTAAAACGCCAGGAAATGTCCAGTCACATCGCAAGCACAGTTCGCCGCACGAATTACGCAACTAGAACACAAGCGAACAAACGAAGAAACAAAGAAAACACTATTCTTCACAACGAAAACTATAGCAACAATATATATAAGAACACAAGCTATAAAAGCAGCAATGTGCGAAAACTGGGAACACATAGACAAGGACGAAACACTAAGCCTGAATGAAATATTTCCACAACAACCGATCATCGCATACAAAAGAAATCCAAACACTAGCGATATACTGATACAGGCCAAAGTCCACGGCATTTTTGTATTAGGAACAAGTCAAGGAACGAACGAACACATGACGATCCAAACATAAATATTCTGGCTTCATTGCTAGAAGAACAGGAGATTAACAATATCGACGTGACATAAAACAAAAAAGATATACATATATCTTAGGCGACTGAGGAAGAGACCGGCCTGGTTTCGAAACGTGGGGATAAAAAAAGAGTCAAGGTTGTCAAAGACACATCTGACTACGCCCACGTCTCGCCATGGCTTATTTTAAAATTAATGTTTTGTTTGTTAATTTTCACACTAACAGCCAAAACATTTCAGACACTAAACACACCAAAGCACATACAAGACGAGACGAGTGATGTGTGAAGCCACTTTCCCTTTATTACAGTGCAAAATACACGGACCATGTTAATGTCAGTGCTCGTGCACCTGACACTTCAAATTACGTCTTCACCAAGCGGTCACATTAGATATTAACAAAGTCAAAAAATTGCTTCTCCTATTTATTTATTTATTCATTTTATAACAGGGCGAGGTACACATAACCCACTACCGATTAGACAATGCAGAGTGTCTTGTTCAGGGTCACAATGCTAGAATCTCGCACCATGCTAGAGTCTCGCACTCATCGTCCTATGAAAGTGAGAGTGTTACTCTTAATCTACCGGATATAGAACTCACCACCGGATGATAGCCACTGTTCCTCGGTGTCTTCTCAAAAAACTACAGGGCAATTCGATTCCAAATTTCTTTTGTGGAATGCTTTTGGTCAAGCAATGTAATTCGGAAATAAATTTCGACTGTTAATGTGACCTTGTCAGTCAAAATGGATTTTCGAAAATATTAGTTCAATCTTTAAAACTCTTCTTCTTTAGAACCAACTTATCATTTGAATTGGAAGTTTACAGATGCCATCGTTAGAGTGAGTACCTTCAGGTTTGCAAAAAGCATGATTGATCGAATGGTTTCGTGGCCATATCGGTTCTGCGCAAAGCATATAATAACCTTGGAATGATGTTAAAAATATTCTTCTCAAAAACCTATGCATCATTTAAACTGAAACGTTACACATATCGTCATAAATATATTTAAATATGCCTTCTAGTTGGCGTAATGCATTGTGGTCAGTCGTTCAGCGGCCATATTGGTTTTGGCGCTAATACTACAATAACCATGAGATAATATTACGAATTCCTTTTATCGACGTTCAAACGACAATTTGACGTCAAATTTTGCGAATTGCATCATTAATGAAAGCACTTTCACCTCTGTCGGATATCCGGTTCCATCGTCTGAGAAGCTAAATAATTAATTATTAGTTGTTGCTTTTCAACATGAAAAATACACTCCTTGCTCTAAGAAAATTAATACGAATTAAATATTTAATATACTGCATCTACCACATTCTCCCTTGACTGTTATATTACATTTTGTCTGCAAAGAATGTCAGTTATGGCCTGTAATTTGAGACACAACCTGGAAGCCGAGCTCGCATGTACCTGCCTCTACCATGTTTACCATTGATTACTACAGCTGTATAGGGGGCGCAATCTCGTTCCTTCCGGTTGGACCTTCCTCTCTCTGACTCATGACGCCTTAGTCTTTTGTGCACTCGATGACCTACGCAAGCCCCGGCGTGGGACGGACTCCACAAGCTCCATTACAAGATGATATATACTGGCCCTTCAACTCTTTTTGTAGTTGGAAATGATGTTATCGGAGAGGTTATATCGATCGTGAATAGTAATCACATATTAGTCGTGGCAACAATCTGTTTGCAGTTTTTAGCGGTTACACATGGTAAGTTGCGCTTTAAATTACAATCGGACGCTTTTTTCAGCTACAAGTAAACGAATGTGTGACTATGAACCAACACTTAGAGTGTATCTCGAAAGAATCAAAGAGTCACTTCAGCTACAAACTTTCGTAAAACTTGATTTTGTTTTAAAGTAATATGAGTTTAATGCAAAAGTACAGTGAACGATGCACAAGCGTATCGCCCGACGTGAAGCTCGGGACGATGACGCGGCGCTTATATTATTGCTATTGCCGGCTTGGTGGCTTGCAAATAATGATTGTATTTTGTTCTTCTTTATTGAAATTAGTACGGCGGCGGTTTAGAGGATACAGAAATTTGGCAGTGGATACCATCAATCTATTTTGGCGCATTTTATGTATTACACATGGATTATAACATGTATTTTGGCGTTGCCTGTGTTGGACCATGTTGAGCGGTAGTGTGAAATCTAAGTACTGATGTAAATTTAGTGAAAGATGTGCAAGATAGCACGACAGACACGACCTGGCCTTGGCCTTAGTCTGTATGCAAATGAATATAAAAATATGTTTAAGTTAAAAAACTTCAGATTGTCGCGTTAGTATTATGGTGAATGTGAAATTGAAGCAACACATCCCAGTAAACTGTCACGAATGACCGTTAGATGTGAGCTCGTTGGCATTGACCAGCTCAGTAAATGTACTGTGTATGGCGAGCCACTGTAGCGACAAGGGCCAGCCTAGGCATAGCTGATATCTCAGCGAAACTTTAGGTACAAAAGTATAACTTTGTTACATAAACTAACACTGTGCCTTCGACGTATAGATTATTGAGATTTTTAAAAGAGCATTTTATATATAGCAGTAAATTAAGGTGAACGCGGGCATCATACAAGGGACGTTGTCAACTGAACTTCTACATACTCAGAGGTCGCTAGCAGCTAGCCAGTACACCATATACACACGCCGTGTTACTCGTGGTGAGAATTACAGACTCGTTAAATTCAAAATTATTTGAGCATACTTAGCTTGGATGTTGTGCAAAGCGATACTTTTATATAATTTGGGCAAATGAGTTAATGGGCATGTCACTATTCTTGAACTTGTATCACAATAAGTCATCCGATGGAAGACAGCCATTTCTCGTCACCTTTGTCGTCTACCCACTACTCTACACAGCATAAACAAAAGTCATAAAATGAATTCACTAACAACTTCGAGTCGTGTGTTTTGCTGAAAAGATAAGAATGTGACGAAAATTTAGCTCAAAAAGTACAGAACAGGGATACTTTGGGAACCCTAACTCAAAAAATTTGATGGAATACACCTTTTTCGGTTTATTCTGTGTACATCAAAGAACAACAAATGCAAAAAAATGGACATGGCAATATTCAAGTTGGCGAACTTTTTGTACGCCCTTTGCTGAAACAATCGCGACTGACAATGGGGGTCTGGCCATTTGTACAGTTTTAAAAGTGTAAAAATGAAGGTATTTTCGTGTCCCTTAGAAATTGGACGGGAACCTCTTTTCTGTTCATTGTATTTTTAGTCTTATTTATGTTTTTCGCCTTGGATACAATACATCAGACCAAAAGATTGTTACAATCACATAGATGACAATACTTTTAATTACAAGTAGACACTCATTAAATAGGTTTTTTTTCTGAGATTAATAAAGAGCAGCACAAGGGACAAGAGGCGGGTACTGATTCATTTTCTGTATTATCCTAGGTTCAAATCTTTGAAACAATGCCTTTCTCAAGGTGTTGTTTCAATGTAGCATGTCTTACAAATTTATAAGCAAAATAAGAAATGTATATCACGTTTTTAGGGTTTTTACTGCTTTTTCTGATTTTTTTTTTTTTTGCAATTTCATCCTCAATTCGCTCTTTAAATATTAAGAGCAGATGAGGTCATTTTTAATCTTTACTCAACTGTTACCTAAAAATTATAAACAGTCGGAAAAGTGATAAGAACTCCTTTTTCTGACTCACTTTTGTTCATACTGACTGATACCAAGGTTGTTTTCGACAAATAGCATCGCGTGTATGTGATACAGTAGCGTCGCCCGACTAAAGGGTGATGCTTGATAAACTGGCATCTACAGCTGTTTATTAGTAACTTGTTTATTAATACTCACTTTTGACCCTTACATGCTGAATGAAATATCATTGCCATCACACTGGAGGACCAGACCTACACATTAACCTATCAGGAAGCTGTGAATTTAATAATACATAATATAGCTGTGGGTCCATAGCTGTGGTGTTTTCAGACGGGATTCATGCCTTTTACGGGCTTGTTTTGACTTTTTTACGATTTTAACCCCGCCACCACAGCTGTGGGATATTGAATAGACAGCGTCCATGTCCCGCCGCAAGCAACCTTTGCGCAAGTGTGTTCGACAATATTTCGAAAAAAGTTTCCATCCAAATTGCAAATTGCCAACACTCATCGACAGCTTGGTTATTAGGGGCTCACATGACCAGAAATCCGCTAAAAATTCACTGAAATATCGCCTTTTTTCTAGGTTTGCCCGACATGACTACACGGAGACCGCCATTTTGCTAGCGTAAAACTGTTGGTCGAGGATCCCTGCAGCACGTCACTACAGTGACGTAGGCGGTGACCTCTCAACTTCTAAACACAAACTGAGAGATTCATCGTGTGATATCGATGACCATCGTTCGTCTTATGGACATTCCCAGTCTCACAAAACTGCAACCAAATTTTTACTTGGGGAAAAAAATTCAGTCCTAGGATCTGTAATTATTTGTGGCGCGCGGATGTTGGCAATAATCTCTTAGACCTAGGAGGTCAAGTTCGGTGTCCATGCCTCAAAAAGTCATGTAATGAAACCGATATTTTCACAGACTACGACGTTAATAATACGAGCAATGTAAACACAAGAGTGTACCGCCTGCATATTCCGAAGGAATTACGTGAATAATTTGCGGAAACAGCGAACTCGAAACTGGTCGCGTCACCGTTGGTTCCGTAAGCATTGCAAACATAGCCAGGCGCGACGTTTACATTGTTCGCGCAGTCGAGATTGAGTCGATATTTGTTCAGTCGATATTTGTTCCCGAAAAATAACGTATCTTCGCCTGTGATAAATTTTTAGGCCTATGCTATCTTTGAATTGGAGTATAATTTTGCGAAAGGTACGTGTAGAATGAGAGATCCTCTGGCATTTGCTCCATGTACCTATGAAAGTGAACACCGTGTTCCTCGCTCACGAACGCGACGGACGACTGGAAATGATTGACAATTTTCGCAAGGCGTACTGATCTTATTTCTAAAGTACTTCAAAAGTTTAAACGCGGAATCGTCATGGAAAACTTCTTTTATTTTGCAAAAAATAACGAATTCTTGGTTTGTGCATGTGATAAGTACATTATTCCCCTAATATTTTTTCTTCGTTTAGCTCGGAAAATACTCGTGACGTAATGACCGTGTCACCACTCGTCTTCGACTCGTGGTGACACGGTCATTACGCCATTCGTATTTTCTTTGGCTGAACGAAGAAAATATTGGGGAATAATATCTAATTGTTCTACCTAATCGCAAGTTGTAATTCTTGTTGTTTCTTTATTAACCTCCTTGGCAAAGAAAAGTCACAGCAACATTCATATTTACACTTGAAGATTCACAACAGTTACGTAAGAGAGAAAGAAATGAAATTAATTAACGCAAAAACATTGTCTGAACAAATCCCAGGAAAGTTTTTACGAGAAACGTACTATCGTCAGAGCTGAAATTGTAAACGACATATATGTTTCTGAGCATTGCTGAAACAAAATATTCATCACTGACATCATTAAAGAAAACTGTAAAGTGCAAACTTGTGTGGTTAATCAACTTAGACCAAAGACAAATCCTCTTTTGTTCTGTTTTCGTGCAAGCTACAGCAGAATGGATAAGCAAATTATTCGACGTGTCTTCCTCGCATTTTGGACAGTGTATTATTTCCAGATTTAAAAATATGTAAAATATGTAAAAACAGATGTAAAATATACATCGCAGTATCTTTGAAGAAAGAAAACAATTTTGCAAAGCCAAATAAGAAAAGTGGTTCAACTTTGGATGCACAGTATGAAAGAAATCAAATTTCCTTTTACTTTCAAGTGTGGCCTTCCGCACGACATTTTCTCTTTCATGCACAGTATCTTTAACTATCAATTTCCAAGTTTTCTTTGTTAGGAAAGAATCCTTACAAATCGAATTCTTCCAGAAAAAAACAACAGGTCATATTTTGCTAAAATACGTAACACATCAGGATTAAAGTCTCATTGACTTTCAATGACTGATAGTTTGAATTCAAAGAGACGATGTAGGAAGACCTAAGTTACTAGGGTGACACAATGTTCCAAAAAATCTTAATTTACGTAAATCTAAGTGTGCTTCCATTGAGTACACGCCAATCGTACTTATAGCAATGTCCAATGAAGTCCTAGTCGTTAAACCTATTATTATATTTGCAGCATATCGCTGGCTCCGTTCTCACATTAAAATTTCAGTATCATTGACTCTCCAAAGTTTACACATTTTGTTTTCAAACCTCTGCGCCGATGATAGGATTAATCCCATTTGGTCCAACACCAGAGCTTCGCAGAGAATTAATAATGGATCTGGCTTTTTACATGCAGAAACTGTCGAACCTAAAGATGACAAAGTACTATTGAATTGCATGCAAACAGTGGTATCAAGTCAGTTTCTTGTATTGCCTCGTTATTTAAAAATACAACACAATGCATAGGTCTGCTTTTGTGTTCAGATTTCTTTTCTCCGATAATAATAAGACGGTTCTTACTTGTTGAAAGTTTCAGTCTCCAAAGAGAACAAAATTACTTACTATGTTAACATGGTTTGGCAAGTAGAACGAGTAGGTGTCAAAATTGATATATCATCAGCAAGTGCAGGTGCGCCTATAAATGATGAACCGATAAAACAACCGACTTTACTGAACTCAAGCTCAGTAAATAAATCATTCATGTAAATATGAAATAATAGAGAGTACACTACCCTCGCGAATTCCCTGCAGTATTGGGAATTTTTCTGAAGTACATGTACCTATGACAATTTTGCAAGTTGACCATGAAACATAGTACGTAATAGCCTCCAAAGTTTCGAGTTAATTCCTACATAAACATATAACTTTGTGAAAAGGCAATTCCACTACAGAGAATCGAAGGCTTTGTGAATGTCTAGACTGCACATGTACACCTTGCTATGGCGTTCAATGTGATGAAGGATGGTTTCGCTGTAGTGATATTACTTAGACCAGGTTGGTAGCCTGCTTGAAGTGGGTGGGTAGTGAGTCTTTTCCGAAGCCATTCAAAGAGTTTTTTTTAATGATGGCGTAAGCGAGATCCCCCGGTAATTATTAATATCATACTTGTCTTTGTTGTCACCTTTAAAAATCGGGATGAGATAAACACATTTGGTAGTTAATGGGATATATATCCAATAGCTATCATTGGATAAAACAAATGAAGCAGACACTTTAGCAGCGCAGGTCCACCGAAAATAATTGCTCACATATGATGGAATCAGGGTTTCCAGCTTTTCCACGCTTCAGTTTGTTGCTCGCTCACGCACGCGACGGACGACTGGAAATGATTGACAATTTGCGCACAGCGTACTGATATTATTCCTAAAGCAGTTCAAAGGTTTAAACGCGGAATCGTCATGGAAAACTTCTTTTATTTTGCAAAACAAAACAAAAAACAAAACAAAAAAAACCAAAAAAACGAATTCTTGGTTTGTGCATGTGATAAGTACATTGTTCCCCTAATATTTTTCTTTGTTAAGCTCGTGACATAATAACCGTGTCACCACTCGTCTTCGACTCGTGGTGACACGGTCATTACGTCATTCGTATTTTCTTTGTCTGAAAGAAGAAAAATATTGGGGAATAATATCTAATTGTTATACCTAATCACAAGTGAAAATAACCAACTTGTTACATATTTAAAAGTAAAGCTATTTTTGTCATACCTCGTGTCCTCAGGTGCTGATAAGTTTATCGAGAAACCAGAAGATACAGTTGTTTATCATGGCGACGACACACAACTTAACTGCACGCTCAAAGAGATGTTGGGCGATAGAGCTTGGCTTCATGAAAAAAAGCGTATATCACAAGGGGCAAATGTACGGGGTTCAAGAGATCATTATGGACTAATCATTAACGGTAGTGAATACAACTTACAAGTGTTCAACGCAACTCTGAATGTATCTGGGACGTATACGTGTAAGTCACAACAGGATGAAAGTAAAACATCATCTGCTGAACTTTATATCATAGGTAGGTATAACTACACATACGCCAGTATGTTAAAGGTATCAAGTCACTAAGTCGGCAATTTTTAGCTCACGTGTGTAAACACGTGGGCTAATGTCATAGCGATGTCTATCTTTCTGTCCGTGTGTATGTGTGTTAGTGTGTCTGTCTGTCTGTCTGTCTGTCTGTCTGTCTGTCTGTCTACACGATAACTCAAAAACGCCAAAACGGATTTAAGTCAGATTTGGTACACAGGTACCATATGCTACTTGCAAGAACTGATTAGATTTTGGTTAGTGTGGCTTACATATTAATGAAGTTATGCAATATCGTTTTTTTCCATACAATTGTTTCCCTATGGAGACGGTAATGACAGTATAGACAAATATCAACAAACACTGCACAAAATTTCATGAAACTTTTCACAGACGACAATCTAAGAACATTATGATGATACTGTGAGTGTCATGTCAATTGTCTTCTCATTTGCATATTTAATGAACTTTTGTTATTAGTGAGATAACTCTGAAATGCCTGCGCCAAAGTTGATGATACTTGCAACAAATATTCATCTGATATGTACTAGCTCTTTGAGCGGTGTTTAAATCGTGCTATCTCAGATGGTCACATATCTCAGATGGTCACATGACCACTTGCAACCAATCAGCTGTGTTCTTAACATCATCACATGGCTTGCCGCCTTTTCGTTCACTCTGTTTTGTCATAGCTGAGGCTGCGGGTGTTTTTTGCCGTTTCCCCTCGCGACAGATCACCAGATTCAACGCGAACCCTTGAGCCACCTCCACATATCACGGTTGTGGCAAACATGGATAAGCCTGGCGATAACAACATGGCTACACCGCAAATTTTACCTGATAAGATGAGCGCTATTGAAGGGCTCACACCTAATATGGAAGTCAAACTCTGGGGCGAGAGGAGCGGCTTATCTTTGGATACATTGTCCGTCCTTGGCTTCAACGGCTTTGTCACCATGGCTGCTGTCAAAAGTATGAAATTGGAAGATTTGGCAAGCACGGGAATTGGTCCTTTAGGCCAATTTAGACTATTGGAAACTGCCTTTAGTGCGCTTGCACTCAAGTTTGCCCTAACTAATAACGTTCCCGCCAAAAATGGCTCAAAGACGGCGGCCTCCACTACTGCAGATAACGCAATCTCACCGCAGGAGTCTGTTCATACAACTGGCACTACTGACGACCCAGGTCAGAAAGTTGGCAATTCTTTGGGCTCTGCTTCTACCGTATCTTGTGATAAAAAGGACGTGATGTCTCCCACAAGCTTTAACTTGGATTCCCTCTTGAAAGCTCTCTCGCCGGATGACGTCAAACCATCAAGCAATGGTACGACCAGCAGTGACACAAGCGGCGGTTCAACACAATGTTCTACACCCGATCGCATGGATCTAGGCCCCTTGATCTACCTCAAACGGAAGACAAAAGGTCAGAAATACTTAGACATAGTCGACTTCGTCCCGGGATCATTCACGACGAGAGTGGAGGAGAAAGTGCTGTCTGTCGGCGATCATGGCAGCAAACTAGTACTTGAGTCCGGCCCTGCTAAACCAAAACTGAACTCCATCACACCACAGCAATGGACAGCTGCTAATGCCCGCGTTCTGTATGAACTTATTCTTACTCAGTCTTATAGTTTAAGTCAAATCAAGCAGTAACTTGCCTATACAGTCGAAGTTGCTCAAATGGCTGATCCATATGAATGGTCTTCTATTTTGATGTATGACAGGGAATATCGTATGTTGCAGGCTGCGTATAATTTCCCTTGGGGGACTGAGTCCCAGCATTTATCCACAGTGTATTTGAGAGAAAAAATCCATAAAATTGCCAATAAATGGGGCTCTAATACAAATACAAGTGGTAAGGGTAAACCAAATGTGGCTGCACCAGTTGACGAGAGTTCGGGGAGGCCAATATGCATAGGGTACAACAAGGGCAATTGTACATTTGGTAGTAAGTGCACATATGCTCATGTATGTTTGCAATGCCGTAAGCCGCACCCAAAGCTATCTCATCTATCTGAGAAACCTGGTTCTCTGAATGAAACAAATGAGACAAAAAAGTAACTGAGACTAGTTCGCTGCCTGACCCGCCACTCTTCCCCCACTCTTTAAATTATACTGCATAGCTCTCCGAGATTTCGCCTACTGACCCTGATGGGAATTTCGTTCTTGATGGTATCAAGAATTGCTTTCATATAACTGATTGTGATAGGGAGGTTGCCCATGTAGAGGTAGGGAACTATCGTTCCGCCACTAACCATGTTAATAATAAAGCAGTTGAGAAACAAATTTTGACTGAAATTCGTGAAGGACGCTATATTGTAACGGCTGATAAACCTCACATTATTAGTTCTTTAGGGGCGGTCCCAAAACCCAACTCTCCGGAGGTCCGTTTAATACATTATTGTAGTAGGCCACCTGGCTCAGCTGTTAATGATTTTGCTGAAGCCCCTTCTTTTACATACCAGACTCTGCAGGACGCCATCAAATTAATAAAACCTTGTTCTTTTATGGCAAAGGTTGACTTGAAGTCTGCGTATAGATCAGTTCGCATCCACCCATCTAATTTCATGTTTACTGGTCTAAAATGGACCTTTAGCAATTCTAAGGAGCCTACATACATGTATAACACCAGGTTACCTTTTGGAGCCAAAAGAGCGCCTATTATTTTCCACCGTATCACTCAAGCAGTTAGGCGGATGCTTGCAAAGAAGGGCATCCGCAGTGTGGTTGTTTACTTAGATGACTTCTTAATTGTTGCAGATTCATATCAGGAGTGTCAGCAGGCTTTGAAAATTCTTATAAACCTCCTACGTAAGGTTGGGTTTGCCATTGCATGGCAAAAAGTGGAGGGTCCAACTCAGCGTTTAGTCTTTCTTGGAGTATTAATTGACACCACAATTCTTACACTGTCTCTGCCGCAAGCCAAATTGCCTGAATTATTTCACCTGCTCATGAAGTTTCAGCATAAGAAACGTGCTTCTCGTCGCCAATTGCAATCCCTAGCTGGGAAACTCAACTGGGCCTGCCAAATTATTTACGGGGGTAGAACTTTCCTCCGGAGAATAATAGACAGTATAGGCAAGTTAAACAAGCCAACGCATAAGATTCTATTATTCAGTGAATTTTTTGCCGATGTAAAGTGATGGATTAAATTCCTTCCACTGTTTAATGGTAGAGTGAAGTTTTTAGATTCTGTGCCTATCACTGATGTCCATACTGATTCATCAAACAAAGCTGCTGGTGCCTTCTTTAATAATGACTGGTTCTATTTCCCTTGGTCAGAGTGGCCGGGGTGCTCAAATTTGCATATTAACCACAAAGAAGCACTGGTCCTCATTTTAGCAGCTCACAGATGGGCCCCATACTGGCGTAATCATAAGGTTGTCCTTAACACAGACAATTTGACAGCAATGCATATAATTAATAGAGGCACATCAAAGAATCGTGTCATGATTAGCGCACTACGCTCACTGTTTTGGCTGTCTGCTATTTTCAATTTCTCAGTGCAAGCTGTCTACCTGCCAGGTAAATTGAACAATATCGCTAATGCCATTTCTAGGTTACACGAACCTGGCCAACTACTTCGCCTGCATTCCCTTTTTGACCCAGGAGGGCTTTACCATCCCATTTGTCCGTACAACTGTTTGTCAGCTCATATGTCGAAATTTGCTTTGCTGACCGTTATTCCACTGATCCAGAGATTGAACAGTTCGAAACGCAGCTTGACTTGGAAGTTGCCAGGTACCGATCCAGTGCCTTTGCAATGAATACGAAACGTACTTACAGCACTCATTGGAAATCATATTTAGAGTTTTGTATTTTGATGGGTTATCCTCCTGTCCCAGCCAACTCTGTAATGGTGTGTAGATATGCGGCTTACCTTGCTCGCCGCCTTAAGTTTTCTTCTGTTAAACAGTATTTAAATATTGTTCGCATTCTGCATTTAGAGTATGGGTTTGCCAACCCTTTGCAAGACAATTGGGTTTTGACTCTGCTTTTAAAAGGTATTGCTAAAGAGAAAGGCACCGCAGTTTCCAGGAAGCTACCCATTACCCCAAGTTTGTTGCTTGCTATTTACCATCAGTTAGATCTTGGCAATGCATGTGATGCAGTATTTTGGGCAGCATGCTTGGTAGGGTTTTTTGGCCTACTCACGCGTTGAAATTTCTTAGCCCATTCCTTGAAGGGCTTTGATAGCAAAAGAACATCTCACACGTGCAGCTTTTCAAGTCCACCATTGGGGATTGTCTGTTACCTTGCATTGGACAAAGACAATTCAGACACGTGACCGTGTGTTGGTAATTCCCTTACCTACCATTCCCGAGCACCCCCTTTGCCCTGTTTCTGCTGTATTACGTGCATTTAGCCTTTCACCAAATGCTCCTAGTGATGGACCTGCCTTTGTTTTGCCCACCGGTGACGGCTCATTTGCTCCCTTGTTACCGGCCAAGTTTAATGCAAAACTTCGCCTGCACTTGCAAATTTCAGGGGTTTCACCTAAGTTTTTTTCTACTCTACGTAGAGGGAGAGCATCCTGGGCTTTGCAGTGTGGTGTTCCCAGTGATGTAATTAAAATCATGGGTGATTGGAAAAGTGATGCTTATTTACAGTACTTGACTTTGCCATTGACGTTCAAGGTTAACTCTGTACTTTTGTTTGCCAATTGTTTACCTACTGTTTATACCTACTCTCCTACTGTTTGGAGTTTGGGGCAGTACATTGTTAGTTAAGTAGTAGTAGTAGATTGTTCATAAAGCCTCCTTTGCACCAAACTTGGTTATGTCTGTGACTGTGTGATTTAAGTGCTAGCTCTTTAAGCGGTGTTTAAATCGCGCTATTTCAGATGGTCACATATCTTAGATGGTCACATGACCACTTGCAACCAATCAGCTGTGTTCTCAACATCACCACATGGCTTGCCGCCTTTTTGTTCACTCTGTTTTGTCATAGCTGAGGCTGCAGGTGTTTTTTACCCTCCCACCCACCCTCTGTAATAATGATGTTTTGAGATACTTTGAGCTCTCTTTTGTACTTGTTCCCTGCCTTATCCTGCTATTCCTGTATTGCTTTTAACGGGGGGCAGTAGATTGTTAGTTTAGTAGTAGTAGTAGATTGTTAATAAAGCCTCCTTTGCATCAAACTTGGTTATGTCTGTGACTGTGTGATTTAAATATCTATTTATACTTAGAAGCATTAGGCAGGTGCAAGTTAATAAATAGTTCATTTGCATATTTTATGAAGGTTTGTAATTAGTCATATAACTCCTATATAACTTCACCGATATGTGATGAAATCTGCTGCAGATACTGATCCGACTGATAAGTAACTGTAGTGTAAAGCATTTAGTAGTTTGAAATTAATTAAGGGTTCATTTGCATATTTAATGAAATTTGTAATTAGGTATATAACTCCTATATAACTTCACCGATATGTGATGAAATCTGCTGCAGATACTGATCCGACTGATAAGTAACTGTAGTGTAAAGCATTTAGTAGTTTGAAATTAATTAAGGGTTCATTTGCATATTTAATGAAATTTGTAATTAGGTATATAACTCGGAAATTACGGCACCCAAGTCAGTGAAATTGGGTACAGATATTGTTTTGACAAATATCTAATTGTACTGAGAAGCATTTGGCAGTGTCAAGTTAACAAAAAGGTCATTTGCATATTTTATGCAGTTTTGTAATTAGTGATATAACTCCCAAATAACTGCGCCACATGTGATGAAATCTGCTGCTGATACTGATCCGACAGATATCTAATTGTGGTGTTAAGCATTTAGTTGTGTCAAGTTAATTAAGGGTACATTTGCATGTTTAATGAACTCTGTAATTAGTGATATTACTCCAAAATTACAGCGTTAAATTTGATGAAACTTCCTACAGATGTTGATCTGATAAATGTTAAATTGTGCTATGAATCATTGAACAGTGTCAAGTTAATTTAGGGTTCATTAGCATATTTAATGAACTCTGTAATTAGTAACAATACTCTAATGCTAAAAATGTTGATCTGATGGATATCTAATTGTCCCGTAAAGCATTCAGCAGTGTCAAGTTAATTAACAGCTCATTTGCATATTAAATAAAGTTTTGTAATTAGTGAATAAACTCTGAGAGTACTGTACGAAGTTGAAAAAAACTTGCTACATATAGTGATAACACATATCTAATTGTTCTGTGAAGAATACTACTATTAATGAAGCTGTTGTAAAACACGTGAGCATATTCAGTTTATATCTTGTCTTTCTTTTTCAATGACAAAATACTTGCTCAAAGTCAATGAGTGATCGATATAGTGACCATGAATTTGTATCATTGATTGGATTTGAACCGGCGCCATCCTGTTTGACCTAAAGCCAGCAAAGAATAAGCCATGCTACTTCACGTGATCATATAACGGTAAGTGGCTGACCTGTGACCTGCATACGCACAACTGATAACGAGGAAAGACCGCACACATTCAAATACACGTCTTATAAACGACTTTAAAATATTTAAACTTAAAAATTCATCTTCTTGTAAATTTGATTTAACTTACGGGTGACACACTATTGCAATTCATGAAATTCTTAAGCATCGATATCTGTATAACTTTTCGTTCCTGCAGCTGTATGCAAAGGATTATTCAACCCTATATCAGTCATGACATGCTCTCTATTTTACAACATATTTGTTTGGATGGAGTCCGGGTTGAAACATAAACGCCGGAATTAGACAAATTTCTCGGGACGAAGTCATTTATCCCGCTGTTGATTCATTCATATAAACTTTTACGGGAACATATCTAGAAAATTTTAGTATCGAAGCGTATTTAAATCGAAGGTGCATTTGATACTATCCAAACGGTCGATTTAAGCAAATATATTTATCTGTGCAGCATTCCTCCGGACCCATGCACAATTCCGTACCCATGCAGTGAGATACGGTCGGTCACAGTTATGTGTACCAAACCCAGGAGTTGTGAGTGGCTCTATTCCTAGTGGTTGCTTGGCTTTTCTGAATTGTACGCAGCAGGTACAGCAGGTAATCTCACGATCTACGTGTTAGTCTGCCCGAAGTATATTGCTTCAATTTCGCGATTACCTCAACACTATCATGATAGTCTGCTTATCGGAAGTTCATTACTTCAATTTACTGTATAGTGTTTACATCCTTACTCAGCGAATCTAGCTGGAAGCACAAAGACAAAAACAATGCCGGCGTTACTGACGTCGTCTCCGCACGCCTATTGCAGCTTTGAATTTGAAATGCCCATGGCAGAAATGCGCCCTTTTGAAGCAAAGAATAAGGTATTAACGGACAGAATTCGTCATCAATGTTTTCGTGCCTAAATGACTTCCTGAATGCAGCTATCTGCAATAAAAAATACTAAGCAATTATCTGTTTGATGTCCTCGTATACCAGTGTTTTTCGCAGAGCCGTACAACTTCGAGCAGTAGGCAAGAAGTTGTGTGGTTCTACGAAAAACACAAGTATACAATGACATCAAATAGACAAAAATTCCATGGGATTATATTACTATCACATGAAGTCTTCTTAATTTTTGTTCGATGTGGATGGATCAAAAGAATAGTCGACGGTTGCAAAAATATTCTCGCGATCAGTGTATTTATTTACCGTGGTTACTTTCATTTCATGAGTAAAACGGTCAATCGCCCTGGAGACATACAGATGTTTACGTGGTATTTTCATTCATAAATTTAATCAAGTTCAAATTTTGATACACCGAATGCCATCTTAACCGATCACCCATTGGTGACGTGAACTTGTCAATCATCATCTCGCGCTGGCCCGACGCCGGGAAGTCTGCAATCGGCTGGCAAGGGGACTTCACCGCGCCTGTAGCGCCTGATAGCAATAGTACAATAACAAGACTTATTTACGATATTTTCAAATAAATTTGTGAAGGGAATGTAACAGCAATATCGAAACAGTACTTCACATTCTAGGCTTTCAAAATATCACTAGCGTACGATATTGGCGAGTCAAAAAAGTTTAGTTTCATGGCACCCACTCTGACCCTGACCTAAGAACGTGGCCACTACGGGCCGTCACCACAGGTCCCGTCAACTCGTCAATCCCGGTCGGCAATGTTTATGTCTTACAAACTTTGATGTTTGTAGTAACATATATCTCGCCCTTACATGCCTCCAAATTTTGTCACTTGACGGAAACTGTTGTGTTGTTCCAGTCAGCTTTCGATAATACACCCTAAGCGTCGCACTACAGGGTTCAGGCTGCGTACAGCAGTAGCTGGCAGCTGATGTTTTCTCGGCACTACGCTGCAGCATGGAGCTAAAAAGAGAGTTCCATGGCTGCAGGTTGGATTCCGATCAAGAAATTACGGAATTGTTATGTGATGAAGGAAAATTATCATTGTTCGTCGAATGATTTGATGATTTTTGGCTTCTATGTCGCTTTCGGAAGATCATACGGTACTTACTTATTCAGTTTAAGTTACTTCGAGGTGTAGCTCTCGGGCTTATCACTAAGTTCAAATATACATAATACCTGTGGTTCAACGTTCCGTATTCAGCCGCAGTACAACTGAACTGAAGCGCCAGCCGGGATGGCACACCATTCTATTCTCTGGAATAGCTATAAAAGCTTCAGCAACTCGAAATTTCGTTGGACATGACTCTCATGTTCCCATGTCTTAATTTATCTCATTAGCCTACCTCAACCCAAAACTGTCATGAGAGCAGGGCATCGATCGCATCAGATCGGTCTGTGCACGAAGGCGTCGCGGCGAGGAGCAGGGAAAAGAGTTCCGGTTGATGACGTAGAACAAGGGTTATTCGGATTTCTTATCCGTTCTGTTCTGCGTCACACAGATGGCGAGTTGGGCCAGTTCATACTATAATATAATTAATAATTATATATTATGATAATTCACTTGGTATTTATCATGGCTACGCTTAGTTGTACTAACCTCGCGCTTGTTCGATGGTTCACTCATTGTGTCTTTAATAGGGATTGAGGTTATTCAAGGTCACACATTCTCTATCTTTCACCATGTTAAACCCAAAAAGTGTCTCGTATAAGACAAAATTAATGAAAAAAATTCAGAGATTGACGAACTCTGTCCTCTTTTAGACAAATATAGCCAACATAGCTGGATTAAACAAAATTGTACTATTTCAAGAGATATGGTCAGATTTTACTGAAACTTGTCAGCTAGTTTCCATACGTGCTCAGGTGATTCGAAAATGGCACCCCTCAAAAATCATACAATTAAAAAGATAACATTTCTACTTCGTTACCCGTAATTTTTAACTGATTTAAATGTATTTTGCCAACTTTCAAGCCATTGCGATCAGTACTCGTTAAAACTTCCTTTCTTTATTCCTCACTACTCTAATATCTTATATGTCTCATACCAATGTTTCTTCACCGTGATAAATTGTACGTTACGTTTACAAAAATATCATATGAGTACATCATCTTAATCAAGTAAATGATGAGATCATTTGTGTAAGAAGGGTTTGATCGAAAAGGGACAACGCTTTTACAATAAGGATGTTACAGACTGGTGACAACTAAAGACTGTTATATGAGGAAAACTTTGCATTTGCAATAATAACTTCCAATAAAGATACACTTTCATATCCATCATCTCGTCTTCTTGAAATACTCCTCACTTTTCCCTGCAAACGTGCCATCATAAATGTTGGTAAATACATTAATTTAAGAATAATCAATCTACATATTACAGATAACATCCCCGATTGCTCAGTTTCTCCAAGTTCAACAGTGATAGAAGGACAGGACGCAGCATTTAGATGTTCCATAGATGTAGTGAAAAAGACACCGGGATACTTAGTTTGGTTAAAAAGGGGAGAAGAGTCTTATCGCGAAGGAAATAATTCGAAAAATATAACATGGAACACACGCCTTGTAAAGCCCGACAACGCCGCAGAATTTGACTGTCAGTTTCAGCATAAAACATTGCCAAGATCGAGATGGTCTACAATATCGTGCGAAGAAAAGATTGTCATGAATGTCCAGTGTAAGTTACTTGTATTTTCCTATTGCATGCGGCGATTTCCAAAAGTTAAGTTAAGAGGCGAATAACCTGATAAATCTGGTTTGCCCTAATTATCTGTTAATACTTTGACCTACGGACATGTAGGCTAAAAGCGAAAATTATGCCACTTTTATGTAATCAATTCTTTTCAAAATAAATGTTTACAAAGAGATAGAGAGAGATGCATATTTTGTTAATTTGTCTTAAAAATATATTATAGTACTTATATGCAGACCATACTTTTGTTATATATTTTGTTATCTCCATTTTATTTAGACGCACCTCATGTTTCTGTAGATAAGGAAAGTATAGTTAAAATTGAAAGCGCGTCACTGGCCACTAGTTGCAGCTCTTTTGATGCTAATCCTGAAGAAATAGTCGAGGTGAATTGGAAAAGCCCTAATGGTAATTCGGTTTCACAAACTGGAATCCTACTCCTTGAGTCCTTGACCAGACACGACTCCGGTGAATACACCTGCTATATGTCGAATGTATTTTATAATGGAGAAAAAGGCACTGGTCAAGCTTCTGTCTACGTCGATGTACAATGTGAGTGTAAATTTATAATGAAAGCTCATGGAAATAGTACACTCTGTGATACGAATGCCTAAAACGATGCGCTGTCTTTTGACGGTGAATAAGAACGGTGGCTATTATTATTGCGCAGTCTTTATCGGAATTGCGAGCATTTGAATTGATCAAAATCGATCAACATTGATAGTATGATTAGTTATTAATTACTTTTATCATTACTCCTGCAGATATGTCAAGCGTCACTATAATAGTGCATCCTGCAAAGAACGTCACAAAGGGTAAAAATGTAACTTTTCACTGCAAAGCCGAAAACGGAAATCCGAGCCCTTATCGGATGACTTTGTTCCTGGGTGAAAAATGTATTTTCCATGAGGACGGACCGAATTTAAATCATACGATAAATGGGGTCCAAGTGTCGGACAGTGGTATCTATAAATGCATCGCATTTACGAAGTTTCACAATGGTACACAAAACTCCTCTTTTGCAAAAGAAAAACTAACTGTAAATTGTGAGTACACGTTGAAAGTCTTATCAAGAGGATGCATGAAACTTAATTACACATTTTTGTTAGTTTTCCACCATAAAATATTTTGAAACATCATATTTAAAATACACTACCCGGCCTTCGTGCTTGACCGACCTGTACCCGCGATGCTCTTGCAGGGCAACGGTGTACAATCTGACTCGTTGAACGTTGAGCTGAGTACAGTCAAGGAGATAGTACATAGAGCCACCTCCACGGTAATGCTCCTAATTGTACAACTTATACACGGTGGTATATAGTTCAACAAAGCTACGAATTTGAAATTCTGAAGGTATTTCACTTGAGATAAAAAGAGATAATTTTTTTAACCGTATGATTGGTGGAAACCCTGCATTGAAGACATAAAACAAATTTTTAAGTAATTCAACAAACGACGATGTAATTCCTTTATCCAAGATAAAAACGAAAACGTTGCCGTCGTTTTGGTATTTATCGAAAATCGACTGTACACCACCTTTTAGTTTCCTTGAAGTGGTTAACTATAAAGGCACGCCCTAGTATGTTTATAAAATTTGACATAGTAGTTCTAGAGACACTTTGGCAAATTGACATCGGTGACCCGGACTACGAATAGCAGCAATGATTGCAGTTGCAATATATTCATTGCCGGCAGTGATTTCGTCTACATGCTATGATATCAAATAGTTCACCCTCTACTGCCTTCCCAAAATTTTAAGGTAGTAGTGTTTTAGAAAAGCCACGCAAACGTTGACAATGATAAGCTGATAAGATTGATAAGATGAGCTGCTGCATATTATTTATGTTTTTGTTTTGTGATTTGTTTTTTACTAGAATGAACGACAACGGGAAGTCGGCAAGGCAAACTCGAATGGTCGTCTTATGTTTTTATTTCAAAGTGACACAATTCCAAGCAAGTCCGCTGGCCGAAACCAAGACATGGCCAGATAAAGGAAAATGTGAAGCAGTTTGATAATATTTAAGTCGCCAAATTTACTGATCCTAATGATAACATAAACAACCTCTTTACAATATTTAAAGTAACTTTACAATGTAACGAAATACGGATTTGATTTAGCTTTGAAAAATAAGAGCAGTTGTCCTGACGACCAGGGAGATCGCTAATTTACAATGCCAACTCCGTCCAGACGTGTCAGTCCATGGAGAACAGCCACGTACAGCTTGACGCACAAGTTCATACAATAATCCACATAGAAATTCACAGCATTACAAGGTCGTTTCAAAATAACAGAACTTTCTAAGGTGTAAACAGGCACAATGAGTTTCATCTAGACTGCAGTCACAGTCACTGCAGGGAAGACAGTGGTTTCAGTGTAATCGGGCTCGGTCTTCAAAGTGGGAAACTCAGTGGACGTGTACCGCCGACAATTCCTGCTCTTATGGAAAGTTCAAGCGAGTTGGCAATGTGCACGTTAATATGCGACAAATAATACATAATTCATAAACACCTGGTCACGCAAATAAGCAAAAGAAAACAAAAAAAATCAATCTATGTTACCTGGTCACTAGTAAAAATAATAGTTCGCGTTTCTCTCGTAATAATGATAATTTCCTTTGCTGAATTGGTACGTCACTCGCCCGGCGAAATCTCGCTGTCGGTCCATATGATAGAGTTGCTCAGGCGTCGGACAGCACAAGACACTGGTCGACCAGTCTAGCTGCAATGGCACAGATCGAATTTCTCGTAGCAGATGCTATTAATGAATGAACATTCTCTATAAATAATTTACATATTGCTTTCTGATGGGCATGTTTACCTTTTAGAGACAGAGAAAATACTTTCCAAAGACTGTGACAGAATCCTATGACCTTGAGTGCCGCAAACACGCCGTATCAGCTGTATGTGTACGAGTATTCGGCGACATTCCTTTCATAAGCAAAACAAATGATCGGTAATACAGCGAATTTGTGATTCGAAATGGTCTCATATTTCTATGCACCATCCGTAAGAATATCGCTCATTTTGCTTTTTGAACTGCTGTTGACGATTGTGTGCAGAGCTGAGAGGACGAAGTTGGACATTTCATTGATTTCGGCCGTCGAAATTCGTTCTCCAGATGAACTCGCACGGGGCATATTTTTATTTGTTAGAAACTTCCACGTATTTCTGGCTTCGCCTCGGCGCGTCTTGGTGAATCTTTCATTACACTCCAAATATTCGCAAAGTTGATCTTGTTTTACGAAGACGTCACCCCATGTCATTTCGTGGTGCTCCCTACTTCCTCGTAGACGGAACAACATGATTATATCTGCGAATTAAGTTCCACATTTGTAGCTTTCAACACGTTTGGTTTCTTCGCTCTCTATTAAAGCATTTGCTTTGCATGGCATGTTTCCCTTGGGGGGCTTTTAGTTTAGCAGCGAGCGATTGTCTGCTTCTTGGAAACTTGCCGTCTCGCATCATGCTCGTGGCGTATTTCTTTTCTTGGGTATATATTTAATCTAATTTAATCTATTTAATCTAATTTTATGTGATATGACAACGAGCTCTGTACGTATTCTTTGCCAATCTGTATTTTCAAGAACCATGCAAGACAAATGTAGGTTAATCAGGATACGTCATGGATAGGTCGCCGTTCACCATTATTTATCTTCCACTCTTTGAAGACAGCTACTTAACACCTGGTCATTTAAAGTGGGTGCATTTTTGGTTCTTTTGAAGGGCGTTTTGTTTGTTGACTCTGTTTATTCATATCACCAGTAGCGAACTATTGCTTAACATACAGCTTCAACTGACTCAGAAGTACAGTTACAGTGCATTGGATTCGATTTCAAAGTTGCATAGTCCCTTATTTCTTACAGCCTTTTGTTTGATAGAAATGATACATGATAGTAGATAATGTCCATTATCATATCAAATAAACAAGCATATAAATACTACATTACGGCCGCCGGCCGGCCTGCGTGTATCAGGGTATTTACTGCAGCACGGCCGGCAAGCGTGTATCGGAAAACAAGTAACTGAGTAACGTACCAATCAATTCGCCACGCATATCATAACATACAAGAAGCAGACGATGTGTGATGGATAAAATACGAAGAGAGTTGATATGGAGTTGTTAATGTTTTTGCGCGGAATTTGCTTGCCACATAATTTCATTCGTTCACGCATATCATTTTTCGCTGTTTTGTTCTTCCCGCTGTCGGTTCGCGTAAATCATAGAGAAAGATAGATAGAGTGGCAACGGGTATTGTTTAAGGCGTGAAGCGGTTACGTAACCCATCCATGTTCGCCTCGCCTCAGGTTGCTCCAGCCTCTCTTTTCCGAAGAGTGCCGACCATGAATCCTTCGGTAATTTTCGGATTTTTGCCAATTGTTAAGCGAAAGTATGTTCGGCAAAGTTTGTGTTGTTGTTGTCGTGTGGTGCTGAGCAGAATTGACGTGCTGGCGAAAACGGGAGTGTTTTGAGCTTCAGGAAAATGAGTTTTACCGTTTTAAAAATTCCTCTCATATTTTTATGAATATATAATGAGTGTGTTTGAACCAAATTTGAAAGTCTTTTATCGATACTGTCTGGTTTTACTCAATGGTTTACGGTCAGTCATACCGTGTTTTACACGTGCGTCAAGGAAGGACATGTTTATGAAACTGCTGGCGTGTTATGTTTTGATTGGCGTGAAGCAGTGTTTCTGGCCTGAGAGCTCACAAAGTAACTATGGTTGCTACGCGACTGGCAGTACGATGCCATCTCGTCGTATTTTTCGCATAATCTCGTGTAATTATCAACCACAAACAAAGCCTCCAAAAAGTTTAACACCTTTGAAGCTCATTTTAATATGAAAAGCCAATAGTCTACCGAGACGACCATGGAACAAAAGGCATGCAAGTGTTGCCACTCTGTTTATGTTTCTCTGTGCGTAAATATACCATTATTCTTTGACGCGTGCCGCACATCTCATTAAACATGTCAATCATGACAAGATGTTAACAACATAGCCAGTGAGACCACCTCTTGTTACGTTATCAGGGTGTACATGACAAAATTTCTCTCCGAGATGTTCGTTGTGTTGATCAACTCGTTCTCACCTTTGGCTCTAATCCGGCAAACGTTGGATTTTCACCGGCATTAGGGTGATTTGGCGAGATATGTACCTTCAAAATTTGTGCCAGCTTGGCTTGGCATTTTCTAGCGGTAGAGATGCTTGTTTGGGCGTTTCTCTAACTCTTTAGTCTCGCCACTTCCTTGGCGGTTTCTGTTACACGCTGTAGCAATAGCTTTCCCTGTTTTCTGTCTGTTTGGTTTGTTGTTGTTTTGCTGATATCTTTGTTGACTTCGGCGATGTACTCTTCTTTCTGCTTTTTGTTTTTACTAGTGTTTCCAGCATGTGTGACAAACCGGTTGCCGCAGTGCCATTCTGCTTCATCCTCCTACTTACCTGTCACTGTTACCTTTCGGCAGCAAATGAGATAACCCAAAGGTAAGAGTGACAGGTAAGTAGGAGTTCTCGCAGAAAGTTGTTTCCTGGGGAAACTTTTATTCCACAGCTTGCCCCATTTGTATCAAGTATTTGTAGGGTTTGCCGCCTGTGTCACTATTTTAATATCACTCCGTTTTAAATGTGTATTTCTCTAATTATGCTCTGAACAGTTATTCCAGCATCAGACTCAGCGGCCATAAACGCAGGTGTAATCTCTGTACTCGTGGTATGTCCTTTACTAGTTATACCACTAATCATCGGTGGTGTATATTGCTGGAAACTCTGGGGGAAGAAAAAATGTCGCAGCAGCGGTAAGTAATTCAAGTGTCAGAGATAAAACACCGTGATACATATTAAATAGAATTTGGAATTCAAATATATGCATAAATCTGTTTGTTTGTTTGTTTGTTTGCTTGTTTGTTTGTGTGAATGTCTGATTTATTGGTTGACTGCTTATTTTCGTATGTTTCATTTTCTACAGATTATTGCAAGAGAAGGTGAGTTTGACTTTTCTACATATCACGAAAATTCCATAAATTTCGATGCAAAACTTTGATAAACATTGGTCATCAATGTCCTCTTACTTTTATCACAGTAAACAGGGAACATCCATTCAAGAGTCGGATGACAGACTTGATCCTGATGGAGGCTCGCTGGAAGCCATCAATAATGGACAAAATGACGGTAAGAAACAAAGATGAATCATTTTAGGGCATGTACGATGTTTATTTTTGTCCTGATTAAAAGTTGGTACATCCGTAGCACTAAAATAAACAGCTTTTGGATGTATTAAAGCATTGTCTGCTTTTCCTGGTAAGACAACCATGAAGAACGTCGCGAACTACCACAGTGAGAACACACTGAAATTCAAGCTGTATTTGTCTTGTGCCGTGTTTCATTTTCGCCTTCAAAAAGAAATTTATTCTGATACCAGCACTCATTTCAATGTCACTGCACTTGTCTCTGTTATGGAAAATTACAGATACCGAAATTGTACCGATGTTACTGATGTCCAAGGAGAAATCGAGAGAAAGCGTACAGAATGAAAAGCGGGAAGACAGTTCAGCTTCTGATGCCGGAGAAAAAGAGGCCGTTAGAATCCATGTACTAGGAAAGAAGGAACATAAACCCGGGATAGAGGCAGCTGATGATAACAAGGAAGACGACACTGAGCCAAAGCTACTCACCGCGGAGGATATATGTAGCAAAAAAGAAAGTGTGAGTTAACATATTTTGTAAGCTCTTGCATTGTAAAGTTAAATGTTCGAGGATAGACTACCAATTACACACCTTCTTGTAACACTTTTTGAACGCTCTAAATGTTTTGAAATTTAATACTACGTGATAGCTTAAGTTTAACACCAATGTTTAAATTTCGAACACACTTTTGCAGATTTTTAACACTACATGTTCATCAACCGTTATCGAACACCAAGATGTCCCATGATTGAACACACGTTGCACGTGGAATGTGTTCAAACTTTGAAAGCATTTACGCGTTGAAAGGGCTGTAACCCCTCTTGAACGATTGACGCCCTTCAACTATGTGTGTTAAAGGCTGGAAAACATGATATACAAACGTTAATTTTTAATTTTTGGCGTTCAAGGGGTGGGGTTTAAAACCATGAAGTAACAAACAATACCACTGATATCCAGTTTAATTATCCTTAAAATACACTAACAATTTCTTGAGTAAAATAGAATCATGTAGCGTAAAACGAGCAAATAAACATGACCATTTTGTAAAGTGTCAGAAGAAAAAAAAACAACGATGTTATCACCTTCCTATCAAAACATAAACAAGGGAAAATAAACACTGTAGATCGTTTTCAAAAATAGGAACAACGTGATGATAAAATAGGTTTTACTTAAATAATATGGACGATGTTTTATGTTCATTCTTGTTAAAAATGTACAAAACATTCTTTTTAATAAACTCAAAATTTGGCTCAGTTATTATGTTGAAAACATTCATATGTATGGACTGCATACTCAATTAGTATGGTTAGGCTGCATTCACTAACACCTCTGAAGGGGAAATTTCAGAGGGGGGGGGACTTGAAAAAAATTACAACATGCAAGGGGGGTCTGAAAAAAATGACATCGCAAAGGGGGGACTTGAAAATTTATTGAATATCAAATTCCTTTTCAAATACCTTCTATTTAGAATAGTGCATAGTGCCTTTAATAACAATTGGAAGCTTCATGTCAAACAACCTTTGAATAACATTTGGGGAGATGATAACCTGTATGTTATTTGTAGTTTCCACAGTCATAGCATGCAACACTTTCAGTGACATTCCAAAATCCAATTTCTTGCACACACATGCAATAGTAACCTCTTTAGTCTGATCAAGTAAAATAATATCATTAATCAAGGGTATATAAACACACAGTTTTACTGAGTTTTGTATTGTAAAAAAATTATTCATAAACTACAATTTATAACGGATCAAAATTTCGGTGAAATTAAAAAATTAAAATTCTTGTACACATATGCACATGTAACCGCCCATTACTTATCAAGTACAATTATGTCAATTATTCAGGGTCGATATATGCACAAATGTTGCAAGTTTTAAATTGGGAAAAATATTCACAGACTCCCATGTATAGTTGATCATTGAACATTTTCGGCGAAATTGCAAAGTCAAATTTATTGTACACATGCACCCACCCTTTACTAACCAAGTACAATTATGTCAATTATTCAGCCCCTATATATGCACAAATATTGCAAGTTTTAAATTTGGAAAAAAAAAATCATTCACAGTTTTATCATTGACTACCATGTATAGTGGATCAACAATTTCTGTCAAATTCGAAAATCAAATTTCTAGTAAACACTTGCACATATAAACACCCCTTGCTAAGGGTGACATTTTTTATTTTTGTGTTTCTCATCTCATGACCGACCGTAAATTTCAGCTCCGACATGAAAATAAAATAAATCTTTTTTTATTTGCGCCGCCTCTGAGGCGATCATCCTAGCAATATCATCACCATCATTAAATTGTGAGATTGCAGCGACTCAGACTGAAAGGACAGAGAGCACAGAACACTGAAGTGAAAGACAAGAAATTGCAGTGACTGAATGGACAAAACATTGAACTGAAACAAGTACACGTTTTTCTGTACTCAAAAATTGTAGAGACTGAATAGACAGAACATTGAATTGAAACAAATACAGATTTTTTGGGGGGGTTGGTGGGGGGGTTCTTGTTTTTTTTTATTTCGACCGCCCGCCCTGCCCGAGTATTTCTCAAGAGATGAGAAACACAAAAATCATAATAATCATATATTATGTCAGTATTCAAATACCTATAGATGAAGAGATATTGCTAGTTCTATATTAGGAAATACGTATTTATAGTTTTCTTGTAGACTACAATATATAGTGAATAAACATATTGATCAAATCAAAAAATGATTTTTTGTATTGCCATACATGCATTTTTTACCTGCCGCTTCAAGCAAAATATATTTACATGAATTACCTACACATATAAAATATAGAGATATACAGGTAGCTTGTTTTAATTGGACAAATGTTAATAGTTTTTACCAAATAGACTCAATATATTTGGACAAAGCACTATATAGACCACATTCGCCTTCCTTTTTTTTTTGGGGGGGGGGAGGATTTCAAAAATGTAACAAGTCAGAAGGGGGACTTGAAGACACTGAGAGTTTGTTGGGGTGAGGTATTCGAAAACATTTGAGAACTTTTTGGGGGAATCGCCCCCGAGAGGTGTTTGTTAATGCAGCCTTACCTAAAGAAATTTCCATTTGTATAACATTGTACATTTTTAAAACAGTTGGTCAAGGCTTAATTGATGCACATGGTACATAGTTCTCCACACTTAAATATACACAACATGTCAAGTTGTCAAAGTGTCACTTCCGGACACAGAATACAGAAATTGGGTAAAGTGGGTCCTTGGCAAAGTAAAACCTATTTCCTTGTCCAACGAAGTCCTTCAAAAACAAAAGGGTTTGTTTATTTTCAATATCTTTTAATTAACCCTGAATTACTTCAGTGACTCTTCAAAAATCTAATTCTCAGAAATTAAAAAAAAACCCATAAACTAATTTTGACTTAATTTCATTTGTTTTGTTCTTTCTATCCAATCAAACATTTGCAGTCGACCCTCCAAATTTTAGTCCTTACTGACATTCACCTCTAAAAAAAGGTGCAGTTTGATACAAGTTGACACAATACGGCAAACGAGGAAGCTGATGGAATACCTTTTAAGGTAGCTACATACCTTTTAGACACTTTCAGATTTTTATTTTTTTCTCAATTGAACACGTCCCAAACCCAAATAAAGTATACATTTTCTGAAAGCCCTGATAAAGAGCTATCCGACCAAACACAGTACACGGTCATTATTTGCATAAGAGTCACGTGACAAACGTTTTGCTGAACCTTCCAAAAACCGGTTTTTCCCGCCTTATGCAAACATGCTGCAAGATTTCCGGTTGGAATTTCTTCATTGACAAGCCTTGACGATATCCTTCAAAACCGTGTCTGGGATTTTCTTTATATGCCTTTGTTTTTTTTGAATGCGCTCTTAAAGGTGTTAGATGAAGGCGCTTTTCAAGGAATTTTAATTATCACGCCATATAATTTGAATGGAGCCTCCGGGAAAAAATTGTAGCATTGACAAATTTTCAGGTTTATTTTAATATTCATTTGCACTGTGACTTTAGTATCTTTTTTACACGTAAATTCACTTGCATTTCATCGGCAATTTTGACTGTAAATTTCTTTTACATTTTGTTTGTTGTTTTAAAGTAAAATCTTTTTCATTTTTTAAAATGATAACATTACTCATTGTCATCCCAAACTTAATTTCTATTTTGACTCATATTTCTATGAACTGTTTTTATGATAAGGGTATTCTTTTTTTAAGTTTCTTTGCGATTTGTATTTTGATTTTTCAGTTTTAAAGTTTCTGTCAGTTCCTTTTGATATTTCCATTTGATTTTTCCTCAGTTTATTTCTTTAATTTATGTTCTGATTTTACTGTTATTTTTGTTTCACAAACGTAAATTCAATTATATTTTAACTTCAACTTGTATATTGATTTTGTTGCTCACTTTAAAGTCAAATTTGTGTTCATTTCCATTTAAATGTTTCAATATTTTGTGATCTAATCACCCATTTAATTATTAAGTTAACCTTCATTACAATCGAGATTTTGACTTTTTTAAGCTTTCCTTTACATTTTGATATTTGTTTTGAAGGTAGAACCGTTTAATTTGTATTTTAAATGTAATTTTTGTATAAGTAAGTATAATTTTAATGGCGATTTGGCTTCGGGTTTCCTTTCCGGTCTGATTTTTGTTTAAGCCGTATTCATTTATTTTTGAACAGTAAGATTTTTAGGTTTGTTTTGATTTCTGTTCTGATTTTTATTTTTGATTTCATGTTAATTTCGATTTTGATTACTTTTTCTATTTCAAAAATCAAAGTGTTTTAGTTTCATTTATATTCTGTTCTAGGTTGTTTTTTTATTTTTGACTCGCTATACTAATATCAGATTCATTTTGATTTTATATTTTGTTCTGAATTTTATTTACATTTTCGATTTCATTTTTGAGTTGATTTCAATTTGCATTTTTATTTTTCATTTCATTGTCATTTTGTAATTGTTAAGATTTTCATTTTGATTTTCTCTTTTGAAAGTAAAATAATTTCCATTATGTTAAGTGTTTATTTTTCAAAATGAAAAATTCATAGTAATTTTCTCATTATTATGATTTTTAATTTAAAATTCTATTTTTTTATCTTAATTTATATTTGCTCTTTGTTCCATTTTTTTACTTTCTACACTTTATGTTATTTTTATATTTTTGGATTTTGACTTTTGTTCTGATTTTTTTCGTATTCGATTTCTTTTTGTTTGATTTAAATATACATGCTTATTTTTAATAGCTTTGTGATTTTGAAATTATTCTGATTTCCATTTTGATTTTGATTTTAATTTTCGAAACATAAACCATTTTTCTTTTGGTGTTTTAATATTCGTTTTGATCTCATTTTGATTTTATTATACTTTTTTACTTTGCGTTGCGGATTATTTTTTAATTAAACGAATTTCCTGATTTCATCCTTTTGAGTGATCTTCCAATGTAAATGCTGCCGCGTCACTGGCTATAGCTGACTACGTAACCTCTGTTGTGTTACATTTGTAACTTTGTGTGTATTGCGAAAGTTTAGAATTTCTCGTGTTTTGAGTGGTTCAGGAGGAAATTGTTCATTGATTAACCCTTTAACAGGAACTTTTCGTAAAATAGCCCGGTTATCGTAAATCTATGCAAAAGTAGAAATCACCTGACGTACCGTGTTTGGTCCAAGAATCCCGCAATTTCGCAAAGTTTCTGGCGTTCATTGCCGTTTAACTTTGCATACGATGTCTGTGAAAATATAGCGAGTAAACTTGAGTTGAAAATAAACTGAATAAAAAAAATTGTTCCGTTTTTAGTCGGAGAACGAACATGTTTCTAAATATGCTCCCTGCATGACCATTTGACCCTTCTTTGCATATGTCACGAAAGTGCTATCATGATTATTTAAATTTACCACAGCGACGCTATGATAATTAAAACACTTAATCATATGTATGCAAATGGCTGTGTCATCAGTAATCTCCCAATTGCGCAGCAATGCTCCACAGAAAAAAAGATGTCAGTCCCCTGGGGTTGGTAGGATCGCCTTCTTTGTGCAAATATTTTAGGGGCCCAAACGCCTATGGGTTGAACTCCTATTGTTTTTGTAGTTGATCAATATTTTTCTTCCTTATCATGTTCTTCCAGGATTTTTTGCTCACCTGGAACTCAAAAACCGCTTGACGTAAACTTCTCAAACTTGCAGGGCTAATAGGTATATATGAGTACTTATGCCCCTAACCCTACAAATTTTGATTGGTCTCGTAACCTGGCGGCCATGCTTGATTTTCCCAAAATCTCTAAATGGCTTTTTCTGACGACTTAGGGGTCTGGTCGATTTGAAATTTGGTGTGTAGCAAGCAAGTGATATTAGGTCTTTAATATTGGCAAGTAAATTGCGTGCGGTCAGGTGACCTTGGCCGGCATATTGGATTTTTGAAAATTACCAATTTAATCTTTAAAAATCTTCTTTTATAGAATCAACGCACTGATACAATTAAAATTTTACTCGTATCATCTTTAGTCTTAGCACTTTCAAGTTTGCGAAAAGCATATGCATCGGTCACGTGGTTTGGCTGCGATATTGGATTTTGCAAAAATCCCATTGTAACATTTAAAAATCTTCCTCTCTGCATCTAATGCACTATTTCCTTTAAACATTCACTTGTGTCATCCCTAGTGTAAAAAAGTTCAGGTTTGTAAAAATTATTGCTATCGGACACACGGTTTGACAGCCATATTGATTTTTTGTGAAAAACCTAGAAGAACTTGCGATTCAATAATCTTCTTTTCAAGAACCGTTCCACCATTTGAAGTGCAATTTTGCTCATATTATCATTAGTGCGAAACTTTTAACTTTGTGAAAGGCATTTACATCGGTAACATGGTTTTGACGCAATATTGGATTTTCAAGAAATGCGGATGTAATCTTGAAAAATCTTAATCTCCAGAACCAAAACACTGTTTGAACTGAAATGTGACTCATGTCATGCTTGATGTAAGAACTTTGAAGTTAGCGAAAATCATGTCGATCGGTCGCGTGGTGTGGCGGGCATATTAGAGTGTCAACAAAGTCGAGTTTGATGTTTAAAAGACTTCTCCGCATCCAAGACGAACGTGGTGTGGCAGCCTTATTGTTATTCATCTGAAATATATGTAGTCGTTCCAATGTACTATAATGCCGCAGTGTACAAGCCCGTCAGTCAGAAGATCGATCATTGATGTTCTTTATCTTGCACACTTTAAAGTCAAAGACGGCACGGCAGACTGTAATGCGCACTGTCAAATTCAGCTAGCAGCCAACTCTAATGTCAGGCCTTTGTTCAGCGAACAGCTCTTGTTTGCCAGGGTGACCGATGACCCTGTCATGTATACTACCACGGATGTACCTAGCAGAGTGTGCAACTAGTTTCAAGGGGTGGCCAACGGGTGTGGTCGACTAAATAAGAGTAGGACATTGTCCCAGCAGGGCACAATTACCAGATCCGACGCTCACCTGATTTGTTTGTGAATGTGAAGGATTATAAATGAAGCTATATGGGGAAATTTCGTATGTAGGTTTTCTGAATGTAGCCGTATTTTTCTTTCAAACTGATAAGGCGGCAGGGTAGAGTGTGGCAGTCTACCCGGCGGCCTTATCAGTATGAAACAACACGAGGAATCTGGCGTATATTTTTAGTGAATTACTTTGACTAAAACAAGTGTTAAAACACCCAAATGCCGTACGGTGATCGTACAGAACTTTGAAGGTTCTAGACTAAACGACTCCATAACGATCGGATCTGTGCCGGGCCCGACGTCTACTTTATCAGGGTCAACTCAACCTTTCACCTTAGACAACTTTACCTCACAAACTTAGAATATGCTATTTCTCTTGAAAATCAATCTCTCTGTCGTATGGAAAGGATCTTACCGGGGCCTCGGGGCAAATAAAAAAATGACCAGAAAGAGTGGAATGATCAATAGTGTGCAAGGTCGCTGTATTATTTGTCAGGGTAAATATTTCTAGCTTTGAAATTCTTTTACAATACAAAAGTCGGGGCAGAATAAGACAAGATTACGACCAATGTGCTACCGCTGATGCCATAGCTGGCGTCCTCTATAACTTTCAAGGGCGTACATTGGTACATAACGTAATGTTGATATCAGGGTATTTCTGCGTCCAGTGATAAACACGATTCCCAATGCTGCCTTTGATCAAAAATTTTCAACACAAAGACATGTGTACTGCGGCATTTTGTAATACGACGCATTTTGTAATAACTTACGCAAAATGTAATAAGGGTATCAGCATTTTGTAATAAAATGGTCTACGCATTTTGTAATAAGGGTATCAGCATTTTGTAATAAAATATTGTTTACGCGATTTGTAATAAGGGTATCAGCGTTTTGTAATAAAACGCGTTTTGTAACATAAGTTAACGCATTTTGTAATAATTATAAACATCCGCTGATATTGTATGTATTTCAAAATGCTTTGTGGTTTCTGAATACGCAAAAAATGTAATAGCATATAATGATGTCAATATTATATCTCACTACCGAGGCTAGGTTATCATAATAACGACATATTAGGGGGTCTGAGTTGATAGTCAAAATGCAATTGAAGACAGAATGAGATTTATTGTATGCGATTTATAATTGAGAAAACAAACCGAGAAAGTTTTAGTACGTTTTACATACAGTACTGTACTTTGAAAAGACAATATACTGCAAACCGTTCTGCATTTTTTTCTCTTTAATGTTACTGTTGGTGGATGGAAAGAGAAAGGCTTGGAGATGACATGCAGAGCTCAGAATATGATAAAAGACAGCGATATCATCAACATTGAAAGTGTTGTGTTCTAAGACCTAATTTTATTATACTAATGATGTACATGCCACAAAACCAACCTTATCCAGAAATGCTTCCATTGTGACATTTTTATTATTTTTTATTATTAATCTTTATTTCAGGCCATGAATGCCCATAAAATTAAATAATAGAAGCAAAAAAATATATAGAAGTTAAAAAGAGCAAAACACTTAATAAAGAACCTTTCTACAATGTTTCCAAAAAGCTGAATGAAAATACGAATCAGACTCTACGCAGGTACGGATAACTGGGTTTTCACTCACGGACAGACGCTTGCAAAATGCGAACAGCAGTCTTCGGTGAAGGGAAGTAAAATTAAAGATGTTCTTGGTCACAAAATTGTGACTAATACTGACGTCACGCTTCAGATCAAAAATCAACCTCAAGGCATTATTATAAGCTATCCTCAGTTTTGACA